>CM070828.1:14996819-15032135 GCA_036326025.1 Chrosomus eos | reverse complement strand
TCATTCTTTATTCTTTCTAACAGACATTTATTTGTATGAATTAAATATAATTAATTATTATTAAAGCTATTAACAAACAGTGAATGCTTTTCTCTTTTTCTTTTGTTGCTTGATCAATATTAAGGACACGGACCGCATTGGGTTTATTGCCACTGTCACTTTAAGACGTCGGATCATGTCCAATGTCATGCGGATACAACTGCACTGATGCACATCCGATACACTCACAGTTTAAGACATAATCAGCATAGTTTACATGAATACTCTCCAAAACGGACATTTAGACATACTGTTGTGTGTATTTGTCCATTCAGACACGAAAGAAAGCTCAGTTCAGTAGCCTACTCGCACGCTGTATAGGTCTGCACGCTTCGGGTTAGGTGTGTGCGCACAGAAAACCGCACCGAATAGAGCTCTTTTTTGCATTGTCACTCTTATTCAGATCTATAGCTATGTCTGCTCTACTCGTTCTCCCAGACGTTCACAGTTTTTAACGTTTTATGACCGCGGGGTAGACCACGTTACAGTAGCCTACAAATGTGCGCATCTACCACACACGCAGGACATCAGTTCTGACGGTTCGCTTCCCAAATCGTCACGATCTAACATTTTCGTCTAGTTTTTATTCGTTGACGAAAATGTCAATAGATTTTCGTCATAGTTTTTGTCATTCAAAACTAGGTTTTATTTAGTTATCGTCTCGTTTTCGTCTGTGAAAAAATGTCGTTGACGAATAATTTTCGTCACTATTTTCGTCAACGAAATTAACACTGTGCCAGAGCCAGTGCCTCTTCCAGAGCCGGGGCCGGTGTCTGTTCCGGAGACGGAGCAAGTGCCTGTTTCAGAGCCAGAGTCAGTGTTTGTTTCTGTGTTTGTGTCTGTTCTTGTGACTGTTACAGTTCAGGTGTCTGTTCCTGAGCCGGTGTCTGTTCCTGAGCCGGTGTCTGTTCCTGAGCCAGTGTCTGTTCCTGAGCCGGTGTCTGGTCCTGAGCCGGTGTCTCCGCCTGAGATGGCATCACCGCCCTGGCCGCCCAAGGGGTCTTCACCGCCCTGGCCGCCCGAGGGGTCTTCAGCTTCGCCCTGGCCGCCCGAGGGGTCTTCAGCTTCGCCCTGGCCGCCCGAGGGGTCTTCAGCTTCGCCCTGGCCGCCTGAGGGGTCTTCAGCTACGCCCTGGCTGCCCGATGGGTCTTCAGCTTCGCCCTGGCTGCCCGATGGGTCTTCAGCTTCGCCCTAGCCGCCCGAAGGACTGTCCGCTTCGCCCTGGGTGCCCGATGAACTGTCCGCTTCGCTCGGGCCACCTGATGGACTGTATATTTTACCCTGGCCTCCCGTTCCCCCCTGGTCTGTCCCTCCCGTCCCGCCCTGGTCTGTCCCTCCAATCCCGCCCTGGTCTGATGGAGCGTCTGGTAGCCACTTCATAGGGGGGGTAATGTCTGTCCTGTCTTGTGATGCACATGGGTGTTTTGTTATTTTGAGCCATGTTGAGCCATCTTGTCATTGTTTGATCCCTCCCCCTTGTTATCTGATTATTGGTTTATTTGCTCCACCTGTCAGCCTCGTTACCCTCCTTGTTTGCCTCCCTATTTAGTCTTCCTGTGTTTGCTGTCCTGTGCTCTTTCGTTGTATTTGTTATGCGTGTTTGTCATGTTGAGTTCTGTGCCCATTCCTGCCTTGCCGTGTCTGTTTTGGATTTAGTTACTGAGACCTTGGTTTTCTTTTGTTGGTTGTTCATTTTATGTTTTTGTCTTATAATTCTCTTCATTTCACTCCGCACCTGAGTCCTCTTTCCATTCTCCACTACCCACCGTGACAAAGCCTATAAATGTCTATCTTATAAAGACCATTGGTGCTAATGGTTTCAATGATAGGATTATAAACTTGAAACACAAGTACTATAATATAACAAGTAGTGTGAATGCAGCCTTGCACAAAAGTAAAATATTTTAGCTGTCAAGGTCATTGTAGAACAGGGTTCTTCATTCTGAGATAAAGGAGTATTCATCTAGCCATGAGATTTTGACCACCATGTGAACCAACTCCATGTAAAATAAAACAGTTTAGCCATAAGTAATCGTAACACAGACATCCCAAATCTCCCGGAAGTTCCGGGAGTCTCCCGCATATTGATAGCGTCTCCCTGATGCCCGCAAATTAGTTCAAATCTCCCGGAATCTATAACGCGCGTGCGAGACAGAACATACTGCGCGCATAACAAACATAGAGCGCGCGCGCACACGCACGACAGAAAGGGAAACACACCTTGCGAGTGTTTCTCGCGCTCTCCTGTGCGCTCGCTATGTATGCGCGCAGTATAGTCTACCAATCCCCCCCCCCCCCCCCCCCCCCCCCAACAATCCAGTCAAACCCCCCCCCCCCCCCCCCCCCTCACAACCAGTCAACACCACGCGCGTTATAGATTCCGGGAGATTTGAACTAATTTGCGGGCATCAGGGAGACGCTATCAATATGCGGGAGACTCCCGGAACTTCCGGGAGATTTGGGATGTCTGTGTTACGATTACTTATGGCTAAACTGTTTTATTTTACATGGAGTTGGTTCACATGGTGGTCAAAATCTCATGGCTAGATGAATACTCCTTTATCTCAGAATGAAGAACCCTGTTCTACAATGACCTTGACAGCTAAAATATTTTACTTTTGTGCAAGGCTGCATTCACACTACTTGTTATATTATAACAAACATAGAGCGCATAACAAACATAGAGCGCGCGCGCACACGCACGACAGAAAGGGAAACACACCTTGCGAGTGTTTCTCGCGCTCTCCTGTGCGCTCGCTATGTATGCGCGCAGTATAGTCTACCAATCCCCCCCCCCCCCCCCGTCAACAATGCAATTTTTTCCCCCAACCCTATACCTCTGCAGGAAAGTGGACCTTTAGGGCCAGAGTTGAGAATCCCTGGTTTAAAACTTTTTAAGGTTTGGTAGGCAATTTTCCAAACGGTTAGCTATTTGAACGCATAAGATCGTAAGCTAGATTTGAAAGCATAAAATCCCACCCTTCCTTCAGAGTCTTATGGCACAGAGTCTGAGTTTTTGGGGTTACGGGTTACCATTGTGCTGAAGCTGGTTCGGTTGATGATTGGCCAAAGACCATTAAGACTACAATTTCTATATTTTAAAAGTAATGGCTTTGTGCACTTCTTAGCACAGTGATAATCTCCTTGGTAAAATACTTAAGTAGGGCCTACATGCAGGTGTGCTTGTGCTTTTGTTAACTAGCTTGAAAATATGAAAAAAAATGTATAATATAAATAATTAAAAAATATAATAATATATTACATTATTTATTTCTCTATATATGTGTGTTTATGTTGCATGAGTAAATATATCTGCAATATATTAC
Source organism: Chrosomus eos (assembly GCA_036326025.1). Lineage (NCBI taxonomy): Eukaryota > Metazoa > Chordata > Actinopteri > Cypriniformes > Leuciscidae > Chrosomus > Chrosomus eos. Next base: position 15,028,770 of record CM070828.1, on the reverse strand, counting down.
ACATGCAATACCATATCTGATCACATACATTTATATAGTATGAAGTGTGTATGAATAAAAAATTACATACATTATGATATATTAGTAAATATATTGTCACCTATTTTTAAAGATATGAACAGCGGCAATTCCTTATGTATTATTCAATATATTGTAATTTACATTGTAAAAAAATGTTTTGGTTCAGGAGGAACTGTAAAAGAAGACTGCTGTTTGTTTGCTGCACTCTGTGACTGTCTGATGACGTGTGATGTCTGAGTGAGCAGGGTGCGCGGAGGTATGAAAATGAAAATACATATGTTAATAAATCCACATTGCCTATGTATTTTCATACCTCCGCGCACCCAGCCTAACGATTACAATGATTTGATAACATTTTTTGGTCCTGACCTGAGACTTCCACATTTGTAATATTTAGACCATATTATTATTATTATTATTATTAAAGTTTATTTAGATGGGGACAGATACAAAAAACATATAGATAAACTTAAACAGTCACATGATGTAGGCTATCATAGTGTTTTTAGCTAAAGCTAATTCACAACACTTGTCCCTAGTAGGGCTTTTAGTTAAAAATAAAAATACAGACTAACATTATTATAAATGAGATAAAATTTAAATGAAATGAAATGCAATGAAAAGAGCAAAAAAAAAAAAAACTACAGAGAGAGCACAATGCAAAACCTAAATATGAGAGCAATATTGTTCCTGAATTAACCACAATTTGTTTTTTTTGTTTGTTTTTTTTGAAGGTGGGTAATGTTGGAATACATTTCAAGTGGTCTGGTAGATAATTCCATAATTTCGCCCCTTTTACTGAAAAGGCAGTTTGGGCAAATGATGCTCTATGGAAAGGAATAGGCCTACTACAATTGCCTTTTAACTCTTCTCGGGTGGTGGGTCTGGTACCACTTTGCTGTCTTGTTAATGTTTTGCAAAGGTGTGGAGGAGCCGCATTATTTAGGCATCTGAAGACCAATTTAACAAAGTGTAGGGAGATAAAATTAGAAAAACTTAAAATCTTATATTTGCTTAGAATTTGATGGTACCTTATTCTCTTCTAGTCCAATAGCCTATGATTGCTATCAGGGTATGGTGAGAGTTTCAAACAGTAGGCCTATAACAAAAAGTGTTTATGAAAAACATTGTATTTTTAATACAACACATACAGCCTACTATAGGCTACCTGATAAAGATAATTTCCCTCTTGTTTCAAGAAGTCCACACTGCAGCCTGTAGCACGATGACGTAGCTGGATTGTCCAATACGTAGTAGACTCTTTTACGCGCATGCGCAGTGGTGTGTTTTTTGAACAATCGGACGTGCTTTGATCTTCCAAGAAAAATTATGTAATAATTAACAACGACATTTACCTTGTACATCATAAGAAGGATGGCGTCTACACCAATATTAGTCTCTCTGTATATCCCGAGGTTTACCGCAAACCGCCGGATCCAGGCCATATCCAGATCTGAGGAAGGACCATCACCTGGACACGACGACAACGCATCCCTGATGTGCCAGCCTCATCAACACCGAAGGCCTCATGGACACCTCAACAAACTCGTCACCACACCGGCGTGATGACTCCGACCTTAGATGAACTGGATAAATATCGTGAAAGTTCTGAATTCTGATCACATCTGACTCCTGACATTATGCTGCCTAACTCATAATCATTCACTGTTCGTTCGTTGGCCAAAGGAGGACTGGCCCCTGACTGAGCCTGGGTTCTCCCAAGGTTTTTTTCTCCATTCTGTCACCTGATGGAGTTTTGGTTCCTTGCCACTGTTGCCTTTTTCCCCTCTCTTCGCCTTTGTCGCCATTGGCTTTTGGCTTGCTTAGTTGGGGACATTTAACATTTAATTTTGAATTTAACAATACTATTATAACATTATTTTCCTGTTATCTCTGTGAAGCTGCTTTGAAACAAATTGTAAAAAGCGCTATATAAATTAAGGTGACTTGATTTGACTTAAAGGGGTCATATAATGCCATTTTTGTACAAGTTAATATGAATCTTTAGGGTCTAAATGAAAACTTTGTAATATACTTTTATTAAAAATTCTCATTAGTATTGTAAGAAAACACTCATTTTACCTGCTCAAAAACAGCTCTGTTGTCAGCACGCCGTTTTAGTGCATATCCCTTTAAATGATAATGAGCTTCGCTGACTCCACCCCTCTGTTCTGTGGGCGCATTGACACAACGCACGTGGAGTGTTGACTTGACAACAGTTGAGGGTTTATTATGGCAGCGGGATTCTATCTGAGGACAAATCTGTGCAACAGTATAAGTTTGAACCGGAGTCGGACCCGAAACAAGATGACAGCCCGAAGAAGTTCGACAATTAAGGCTCGAACAGGACGTTTCTGAATGGTTGGTTTCTATTTTTGTATGTACTGGCAGGGTAACGTTATAGTTGTGTGAGATACAAACGCTATGTGTTTAACGTAACTTACTAATGTAAGTTATAGGTTAGTTCGTTGACAGATTTATGTTGAAAAACTTTCTCTTTTTTTGTAAATGTAGGCTTGTCAGTGATGCGTGACGTTCTCAGTGTTAGGTACAACTGACTGAAAATGACATGAGGTCATGTCAGTAATGATTCTAGCAGTAGTTGAAGGATCCCTAAGAATTTGTTGTATGTTCATGTTTAGTGCAGTACGAAAATGTTTTATGTTTTAAGAAAACTTTTAAGTACATCTATATATTGTAACTGCATTGATATTCATGTTAATATTCCTGTTACGTTAACTGTAACACCTGCGTATTAACACATAACTATAACGCATTTTTCATTATAAACGTGGGATTATGAATTATATTGAGAACATCGTAACGTTACATAGAATACATGCCATAATGCACCCTGAGTGTAAACATTAGCCAGAATCATCGTGAAGCGTGCAAGGGATTTGCAAAGATTAATATAAAGGTTAAATATAAAGGTTACTTAAACGTTACACTCACTTCTTCTGGAGGTCCAACAGGAACACGAATAGTTGGTACCGATTCCTTTTTCAGTAGCAGCTTCTTAGCAAAACCTGATTTATATTGACCCTCGCCTCGTTTAAAAAGCAGTCTGGTGAGAAATGATTTGCACAAACATGAGCGCATTGACGTTGCTCGTCGGAAATATTCCCTTCATAAACAAAACTCAGCCACTGCGTCTTCAGCGGTTCGGATTTAGGAACATTAAAATGACTGCTGTGTTCCTTATTACACCCAAGACCAGAACACCACAATCGCTTAGACGGCCGCCATTCTGCTACAGTGTATCAACAATGACGAACTATGATTGACATCTCACTCACGAGCGAGGGCGGGTCTGTGTTGAAACGCTGCTGTCAATCAACAGTCGTGGGAGGGGCGTGCGAGCTTGTGACGTCACAGGCTCGAACGGCTCGATTTGAGACAGGGGAAAACATATAAGGAGATTAAAACAAAACCCCTGGATGGATTTTTATCATTATATGATGGTTGTGTACAGGCACTGCCAACACACATTTCAGTGCAATCAACTTTTAAAAGTGCATGTACCATTATATGACCCCTTTAATCTGTCTGCTGTAATCAGTTATGGAACTTAAAATCAGTTTTTTTTTTTTTTTTTTTTTTTTAATGTACGTACATGTCCTGCAGACATTAAAATAAAAAATACTTGCTATTAATCCATCAAATTTAAGTTGTAAAATTAACTATTTTGCATGCATGTAGAGAGAAACTGGGATCATATTTATGTAAACAATTTTTCATCAATAAGTACTTGTTACTATTTATCAGTGCTATTACTACACAGGTTTGAACATTATTCAATACAATATTGAGGATACATGTCACTTAAGACCTGCGCATGCGTCTATGACGTCGCCAAAACACACCCCCATCCAGTACGTAATGGACCATCCCGCTACGTCATCGTGCTACAGGCTGCAACGTCTCACACTCCTGTCCAGTTGGAGGCGGTAATCACGAATATCACCGTCAAACAACAAGCGCTATACGAGGAAACAGAAGAAGATTTACAAGCTAGCTGGTCGGGTCGAAGTTATCAGAATCATTGCGAATTCTTCATTTTATAAGCAGCAATAATGGCTGAGGACAGAGTTGAACGATCAGATGGACGGATAGTAAAGATGGAGGTTGACTACAGTGTTACTGTAGATCAGCGTCTGCCTGAGTGTGAGAAAATGGCCAGAGTAAGTGTGAATGAGCGGCTGAGTCATGCTGCGTGCTAAAGCTAACGTTCATCACATCATTTCAGCGTTAAACTATATGATTGGTTTATTTAATATAAACCACTGTATCGCTTTTAATGAAAAACGATTGTTTTCATATGCAGACATAAAACTTCCAGGAAATTGCTGTCAAAACAGGCATCTGATTAGGTTTTTAGCCATAGATACTTCACTGATCATGCCTCATATTTCACGTTTCATAAACAATTACTGCTGGATGCATAATGATATGCTTTAGCTTCAGTAAAACAACATGCCATAAAGAAACCCTAACATAATCTGGTTTTGTTTTTAAGGATGGCAGACTACAAGAGGCCGTCGAGAGCCTGCTGTCACTGGAGAAGCAAACAAGAACTGTAAGTGTTATACTGTGCTCTGTTTAATTGTAGCTTCAATATTATTACCTCTAAAATGCCCTGCTTTTGGTTTGCATTTGTGCCACTTCTGTCCAGGCTTCAGATATGGTGTCCACCTCCAGGATCTTGGTGGCTATAGTTCAGATATGCTATGAAGCCAAAGACTGGGATGCCTTGAATGAAAACATCATGCTGCTGTCTAAGAGAAGAAGCCAGTTGAAGCAGGTAGGAAAACTTCTATAAACATCATGGAGCCAGTGATTGAGGTCAAGATGCCAAATAAAAATGTTATATATATATATGCAAAGATAATAGATGGAAGTAATAACAAGGGCAGGTAAATCAATTCAGTACAGCAACTGTAACAATGTATGGTACTCATCCTTATTTGTATTGTATTATTGATTATTATTATGTTATTGATTTCCAATATGTGTATTATAAATAACTTGTTAGAAGATGTTTTATCATTGATTTCCCGGAATAAAATATAAAGTTAATTTTCCTTTACAGGCTGTTGCAAAGATGGTACAGGAATGTTATACATATGTCGATGCTGAGAGTGACCTGGCAATAAAACTCAGACTCATCGACACACTACGCACGGTCACTGCTGGAAAGGTCTCAGTTCCTTCTGTTTTTAGATTATTGTACCAGGTCTATTTCATATAAGTTGGATCACTCTACTCCATTGTAATGCCCAGCTTTACTCCTTAATCATGCTGAGTGAAAATTTATGTTTTTGTAGATATATGTGGAGATTGAGCGTGCCAGGCTGACTAAAACATTGGCCTGTATCAAAGAAAAAAATGGAGAGGTGAAAGAGGCTGCATCCATTCTCCAGGAACTGCAGGTGAGTCATCATCATACTCCTAAGGCCTCAAACTAACTGGAATATTCAGTGTTAGGATGGACAACCGCTGCTGTACAGTTCAGCACATAGCAAAGAACAACAGATATTCCCCCCCCAAAAAGCAGATAAAATACATAAATATAAAATTTTACCCTGGTAATTGATGAGCTTATCTTTAAGTCCAAAGTGTTTTAAAGGGGAACCTGGCAACTATTTCAACTTAATAAAACCGTTTAGAAATAATTTGGCTGGTTTAATAACCTGTTCTGGTGAAAATGGTGACTTTCCCTGCTCCCCCCAACATTCCCAGGCGGAAAACCAACCTTGCAACATGGGGACTAATGTCCCGGTAAGTTGGAAATAGGAAGTCTTGTGAGAAGCGAGAAACACTAACTGCTTTACGGGAATTCGACATAAACGCACACGCCCCCTCAATGTGTATGATGTATTACCCACCTCAGTAGATATAGCTCCACACGATAAAGTTGGCCGGCTCTGATAAGTTCCCCTTTAATGTGAGTTTATTTTTTCAAAATAATTTTTATTAAAATGCTGATACCTCATATTTTATATTATACAACTGTCTTTTTTTCTACATTTTATATATACTGTATTATAATATAATATTTTATTTGGCAGTCTCACAACATAATTTATAATAGACAAATTTTCCATAGATTTTACCAAACACACAACTTCTATAAATTCATGTATCGTTGGTACCACAGGCTATAACCAATTCTTCATAATTCTTTTCTTCGAAGCAACTAAGATTATTTTAAACAAATATTGGGAATCTTTTGCTGAAGTATTTTTTGGGTATTAAACCCAAATAAAGTACCTCAAAAGTCAATGGAATTTCAAGATCCACTACATAATTTATAATTTCATAGACATTCTTCCAAAACACAACTATATGAAGTCTTTCTTAATGTACAAAATTGTAAGTATTTATATAACTGTTATGATCTTGGCATTTCAAACTAAAAAGAGCAGTTACTTTAATTTGTTGTTTAACCTGAAGCATTCACACTTCGCACTTGATTTGAACAAATATTTCTCTTGCTCACTCTCTGCAGGTGGAGGACATATGGCTCAATGGAGAAAAAGGAGAAGGCGGAGTTCATTCTGGAGCAGATGAGGCTGTGCATTGCTGTGAAGGACTACATTCGCACACAGATCATTAGCAAAAAGATCAACACTAAGTTCTTCCAGGATGAGGGCACTGAGGTGTTTGACTCTGCTCTTGTATTTCTCCGATTCATTTTCAGTTTATAATCTTGGTGGGAGGTCCATTCAGTTTTTCCATTTACATGAACGCTTGCTTTTCTTGCTTGTCTAGGATTTGAAACTGAAATATTATAATCTGATGATTCAAGTTGATCTGCACGAGGGCTCCTACCTGTCCATATGCAAACATTACCGAGCCATATATGACACTCCTTGTATACTAGAAGACACATCCAAATGGCAGCAGGTACCTTGTCTTGTCTTAAATCCTTGCCTTTTTTTATATTGCGTTTCATCTGCACGCTCTGAGACGCAAGTATGATGTAGGAAAAAGGAGCAACAGTGGCTTCCCCAATTGCAGTAACTTCCATTTTTAGTACAGATTTTTTGCACCAACTTCCCAGGAAGGGACGATTTTGTTCTCTTGAATGCATACAATACGCTGCTTTATTCGTAAATGTTTTATGCGATATTCAAATCATTCCCACAAGATATATTCACAACTTAGATGAAAACATAGCTGCAGTCACTTATTTTGCAATCTAGTGCTTTTTAAATTAAAAGGTCTCCTCTATCTTTTAGGCTCTCAAGAGTGTGGTGCTCTACGTGATTTTGGCTCCTTATGACAATGAACAGTCTGATTTAGTTCATAGAATCAGCCTTGACAAGAAACTGGAGGAAATACCCAAATACAGGTAAATGAGCCAAAACAAACTTGGAATTGTATGCAAGAGTTCAGAAATATTTTTCCGCAGTCAGCCAGCCACAAGCGTAATAGTAAATTCAGGTGGAGGTGTTTATCGTTTTTCATTCTTCCCTGGCAGGGATCTCCTGAAACAATTCACCACCATGGAGCTGATGCGCTGGTCATCTGTAGTTGAGGATTATGGAAAGGAACTGAGGGAGGGTTCCATGGAAACTCCTGACACTGATGTCTTCACCTATTCGGAAGAGGGAGAAAAGAGATGGAAGGACCTGAAAAATAGAGTGGTAGAGCATGTGAGTATGGCTTATTTTTGCCGATTTGTGAAGCCAAGTTTTACTTTATTAAAATTTGTTTACATCTGTTCATGTGACTCTCTTAAAATAATAATTCACTCCAAAGGAACATTTTCATTAGTAGTTTTTGGTCAAAACCCATGACTTTCTTTCACAAAAGGAGGGTAATAAAGTGTTGTACTGGTTGCTCTCTTCCATGCCATTACAAATAAAGGTCACTGAGGTTTTTTAAAGGGTAAGTTCACCCAAGTAAAGACCTTCAAGTACCTGGGAGCAATAATAGCTGCAAATGGAGACTGTATGCAAGATATTCGCATCAGACCTGCGACAGCGCTCTGTTCAATGGGCGATCTCCAAAAGACATGGAATCAGCATACATACCAAGGAATCAGGAATCAGCATACATACTAAGATGCGCTTGTATAAAGCACTGATCCAGCCAATAGCACTATACGGCTGTGAAATTTGGACCCAGAAGCGGAAGAGAAAAAACTCCTTGTATTCGAAATGGCTGCCCTAAGGAAGATACTCAAAGTTAGCAGATTAGAAAAAATCCGTAACGAGATAATACGACAGCGTACGGGATGCAATCAAACGATTGTGCAAGTAGTACATGAGAGGTAGCATAGGTGGCTAGGACATGTGTTGAGAATGAACGAAGACCGTATAGCGAGGACAGTACTACAAGGAAAAGTAGATGGTAATCGAATACAAGGAAAACCGGCCACATGGATAAGATCGATCGAATATCGGACAAGTATGAGTTTACACCAGGCATCAATTGTGGCACGGGACCGAAATATTTGGAGAGAACTAGGTGAACGTATTGGAGCCCACGTCGGACTCACCAGCTGAGTGCTGATAAGGCGTAGAAGAAGATTTTAATTCAAAAATTTTAATTCTGTCATTAATTACTTATCCTCATGTCATTCCACAAGTGCGAGACATTTATTCATCTTCAGAACACAAATTAGCATACTATCCCTCCATTGGGAGCTATGCAACCATTACATTCAAGGTCCAGAACTGTAGTAGGAAATACATAATTCAAGTAATCCATGTGACTTCAGTGGTTTAACTTAAATTTTATGAAGCGTCACAAATGGTTGTTTGGGGGGGAAAAACCCAAAATGTACCGCTTTATTACAACTTACTACTCGTGCAAGACTGAATGTAATTCATTGTACTCTCGGTGATTGTTTTGCTTGGAAGTAAAAAGTTGGAAATACCTTTGCAGTGATTATACAGTTAATGAACATCCAGAGGCCGTACACTAGATGAACATTAGATGAATGTGTCAATGGAATAATAAACTAAGAGCAATATTGTCAAAAATATAGATTTTTCGATACTGAAATATCTAAAACGCTTCCAATACTTTTTTTCACAGAATAGATCCACAATACCAGCTGCGCTTTCTTGCTCTCTTATCTCTCCGACAGCGAGTTGACGCACAAACATGCATACCCTCGCTCACTCATTTAATTAGCTCCCGATGAACATTGTTGGTGTACTAGGGCTTGAATTTCGGCGTGGGATTACACACATTGTGCAGAGTTTTACTCATTCCCGCAAATTTTGTGCTCGCACCCAAATTACGCACACATAAAGGCGCCTCTCAGTACTAAATTGAGTTCTTTTTAGCTGATTATTGTGCTAAAACAGTCAACACACAAAATAATGTAAAAATGCCAGTCTTGGCAAGTGTTCATGTCAGTTATGTTTCAACGCATGTGTAACAGTTTAATGGGCCCATGTGTGCTGTCTTAAAGTGACAGCAGCCTAATATACTGCCGATTTATGAGATAAAACTATATATGGCAGTTTTTCCCCATGGTATCGATAGCCACAATTTTGACAGTGAAAATGATGAGTGACTAGTTACTTTGGAAAACCACTAGCAACAGTGGCTGGTGAGCAAAAAGTTAATGTCAAGCCCTGGTTATGAAAGAATATTTGAGACTATAGACTATGTAGATCTGGCTATGTGAAACTAGTTTGATTTAATCCCTTTCCTTTGCATGACACTTTGACGTTACAGAACAGAATGGCTCTGAATATTGTATAAGCATTTGTTTCATGCGTCATAGAATGGAAGAGAAACTCATAAGCACACCATGTCTTATTATTTTGATTTTCCTGGCAAAAACGTCAGTTCTTTACATAAAAATCAGTATACAGGTTTTCAAAGACTAGGATGTTGGGGAAGATCTCATTTTGTTACAAGCTGTTCCCACACTGGCGATTAAAGAGCATATTGCAGGTAAAAAAAAAAATCGAAATTAATATATAACCTTGTATGAAAATACCATATGAAAAGGTAATGCATGATTTAAAATGTTTTAAAACAACATAAGGGCACAAATTTAGTAGATAAAGTGAGCGTTTCTTTGACTGCTTGTAAAAAACGCTTTTTTTCAACATCCACGAGAGGAAGGGAGCCTCAGCAGCGCAGATAGGTTTGTATTCAGTAACAGCGGGTAAATGTGCTTTTTTATACTAAGAATGACTATTTGGAATGTAAAGAACAACATATTATACAGTTATTTGTTTTATTAGGAAAATACCATATACATAAAAAGAATTGGGCTTTTTTTTCACGTTTTATAAATGACTTTACATTATATGTGCATCTTTTGGAACAAACTAAAAACAAAAAAGCAATGAAAACATGTAATGATTTGAAAGCACTGGATTTTATGTAAAACTTTTTTGTATTTTTTATTTCCTGGCAGCTAAGGTTAATGTGATATTGTGAATATGTAAAACCTCTTGTTCTCGTGGCATTGAATTAAAACAGTCAGTAAGAGCCGTCGTGAATCAGTGTTTTCGGTAGTTTTTGTATTTTAATTTATCATCGTCATGGTAAATTATTGTGTTTGTGGAGGTTGCAAAAACTCCGGCCTGTCAGGACATCGAGTCCACAGGTTTCTAACGAAAAACGACAGTGCTATCTTTCGTGCCTGCAGTTTGTGCAGCTGAAGAGACGGGATCTCTCTTCCGCATCGGCTTCGAGAAACGCGATCATATGTAGTGTACACCAGATTGGAGGAACAAGTATATCAGGAATAAAAATATCTCTGTCTCTCGATGAGAAACCGCTATATCACGTAATTGGGACGGATATTAATGAGCATGACATACGCGCCTGATCAAAGCTTATAGTTTATTGGTAAATTCCTCAGATGACCAATAATAGCTTTGCTATTAACTGATATACGACGGTAATAATCTGTACAATATTGTGAGCACAATGTATAGAACAACGACATTACCGAACGATATACACCTCACAGTTTACAGAATAGAACAGAATGAACGATGCACTATAACTCTATTACACTATTAATTAAAACTCACAGTGAACAGTATTATAAAAACAGATATGCCTTACCTTTATGTTGCAGTGCAGTTTTTATTGCATATTGGTCTAATGTTTTGCCGACAGCATACAGTCCTCATGCATTTTTTTATTGCTGCTTCTATTATTTATGCTGCTATTATTTAATTTCTTCGTTAAAAAACATCCAGGGAAGACTGAATAGGCTGTTTCTTTTAATGTTTACTCAGTATCTGACAGCTAGGCTAATCAAAAAGACACGCGATTAAGTGATGCAATAAACTGCGGCTGCGCACACTCACTCCACACACGTTTTTTTATAATAATACTTCTGCAATAATGTGTGTCTCCTCTGACAGTAGTTCTGTCTAACATTAATCCTGGCCTGACCCTGCTCTCTCGGCAGCATAGCAGGCTCATAATTGTATGGCTGTGGTCCGTGGTCCGTCATAAGAGTAAGTCCGAAATGTCATTGCGATCCATTGTTTTCCTGTTGTTTGAATGGTTTGAATCGACCGCTCTCCCGCCCGTTACGTCACGCCCGTCACGCCCATTTTCAGATGCGGAAGTAAAATTCTCTCACAAAAACGACTCCAGAAGCCAATGTAGCATATTTATAAGTATATTTTAAAGAAAATCTAGTTACTACATTGTTTTTCTATACATTGACTCGTTGGGTCCTCTAACCTGCAATATGCCCTTTAATGCATGAAAATCCTTACATGTAGTCCCTTTAATAATATAAATGAATTTTTATTTAATAATGTCTTAATTTATTAATTTTCATGTTAAAACATCAACCTTTTATCAACCCTCAGGAGCCTTTAAAGCAGTTCAGTTCCAACCCTGTTCCAACACATTTGTTTGTAATTATCAAGTGTTCCTGAATATCTTAGGGGGCTTTTCCACTGGGCTCGTTTGTTGCGGTCCGAGCCCGAGCGCGTTTGTTCCCGGCGCCCCCTGCAGCGTTGGTCTGGTTTCACACTCAACTTGATTCTATCGAACCCTGGTGCGTTTGCGTGCATATGACGTCATCGCAAACGTGCACGGCGCATGATAGAAAATAGAACTAGGGTTGTAACGGTATGAGATTTTCACGGTATGATAATCGTCTCAGAAAATATCACGGTTTCACGGTATACGATATTAAACTATCATTATTGTTATAATCATCATCAGCTACAATGACCCTTAAATGAATAAAAACAGATATGGTTTTTGGTTGAACATGGTTTATTGTAATACACACATAATAAACCAACAACATGGATTTAAATAGGAAATTTAAATAACTTGGATGGGGCAAACTAATTCAAAATTTTAAAATACTGAAACATGTCTAATAAATTGTATTAAAAAACATTTTTAATTTATGAATTATTATTCAAGAACAATAGAGTCTTTATGAAATGTATATTTATTTCCTCAGAAATTCTGGGTTGTCTGATATAACTGGTCTGGATTCTGTGTGATTGAATGCAAAATGTATTTTTGAAAATGCAATCAGATAAAATGTAACAACTTTTGTTTGTCTACACGAGAGGTTTACTAAATTAAAACATGGACAAAAAAACTATACACAATAGTAATATATTTTAGTCATTATTTCTTCAGGCTAAACCAAACTTTTTTTACAGGTTGTACTGAACACCTATGAGTTTCAGTCAGTGTATTTGATGATTATTCTTTTAAAAAACAAATTATAAAATGCTCATTAAGTGTTCTCTGTCTGGATATGTTCATGTGTTCACGTCTTCACATAGTGGGTGGGACAGCAGATGCTTTAAAAACCATGAGCACCATGCGTACTTGAGTGTGTACTAGATCTAGGCCCTACTTGACGAAACGGCGCTGCTCATTCATACAGAGATGCGCTGAATACCTATAGAAGAATGGGTCGCACACCAGTCTTTTTGCGCTGTATATTCACAGACACGCACATCGCGATTTGATTTACTGCACAGCTATGTTTTGATTTATTCATCCATCTAGTATCTATCAAATCGCACATTTTACGTGGCATCTGTATTGTAACGCAAAAAGACTGGTGTTCGTCTTTTTGACAGACCGGGATTCCCTCAGCATGACAGAAATAATATGGCCTTAAGTTGTAAAAGTTATGAATTAGGCTACCTTTATCTTCACGGAGGGGTGTTCCCGACCCGAATATGGGAGAACATGTTCGACTTGTTTCCTCCTCAGGGGCGTGGTACCGGGGGATAGCTCCAAAGTCCAAAGTCCATCACCGTTCGCGGAGCTTCAGCCGCGGAGCTCAAGTCAAAAGTCCGTTTTTTTTCGGCGGGAGATAGAGATTCGCAGCCTCTGTCTCGGACATTTTCAGCGCTGTACAGGCAGTGTTCGAATTATACCGTGAGCTTCGGGGGGTACAGTACAGGTATGGTTGGAGTCTAAGCAGTCAAGCTGAAATAAGTTGCATGCGGCAGTGCGGGTGAATTCTGGTTTAAATTTTATTATTGTTTTTTTTTAAACCGCGGATAAGCAAATGTGCACGATATGATAATCGTACATGTCAATATCGCGATAAACCGCCATACCGGTATACCGTTACAACCCTAAATAGAACGTGGTCAATATTGTGTTTTTTTTAATTAATTCGCTGCTATTATGCGCAGTTGCGTGAACGATACAGGTTTACTGTGCGTGTGTCACATAAGGTGGACTTCTGCTGCTTGCAAACGGACTATTTTTGAGCAGACAGTGGATTTCCAAATGTGTTGCCCTGATTCCACGCGCGATGCATGAATACACTGCAGGCTCACTCTCGCTCGTATCCAAGGTAAATCATCAACACTATCATCCCTTACAAGTGTTTTATTTAACTGAATACATCACAATAAGCTAAAACGCATGCGCAGGTTACTTTACTTCCTGAACAAGTGCGCACCCGAGTCCGTGTTGCTTTCACATTCACGCGAACCGCGGCACGGTTCGGGAGCAACCGAACTCAGACCACCTCTTCCAGGTAGTCTCGGGTTCGGTACCACAGTGCGCACCCGGGTCCCATGACAACGTTCACATTAGCGATTTTTCATGCGAACCGTGCCCCGTTCCGAACTAAACTGCCAGTGTGAAAGCCCCCTTAAATAGCTGGTTCAAGTGAATTTGATAAGGTTTGGCACTAATCTTCGCAGAAAGGTAGATCTTCAGGAACCTGATTAAGCATACCTGACTTATATAGTCTTTTTTGACTTCTCATCATAAATTGGGTGAACTTTTTTTTTATGTAGTACATAAACTTGGTGCATATATTGTTTGTTACTTGTATTGATACAAAAGAAAGTGCATCCTCTCTGAATTTTATGATTTTACGTATCAGCACATAGTAAAATCATCTGGTTCTTAAGCCTGGTTCACACGGTACGATTTTAAAATTGTCGGCCGATTTTCCAAACCTGAGAGACCCCACACACGGCGCTAAAAAATCACTGGTCTAACAGTTTTGGTCGTACAGTGTGTGGTGCGCAGCCACACGGCAAAATCAACACATCACACACGAACCGATTTGACTCCCGAGCATTCCCAGGTCAGACGGAAAATCTCGCGAAATCCCTCGAGATCAAACGTGACTTCAGAGTAAACAATTATGGCGGACAAAGAGGATGCAGTGGCGATAGTTTAAACTATTAGAGAAAACATCCACCGGACTCTCTGGTGTGCCATGCCGCCGGCTGTTTTGATTTTGTTTGTTTGTCTTCCATGCGCCTCGTCACCTCGCTTTCTGATTGGCTACACGCCACAGTCCACAGGCTGCGTGCTCGTTCGTCCTCGGGGGACACCACACACGAGGAGAAATCGGGCCAAAACAATCCAACATGTTGGATATCCCCGATTTGAGATCGGAGCGGTCCAGACGTCCTTCCGAGAGCAGTCTTAACACACCACACACCGGCAGGAATATCTGATCAGATTATTTTACGATAATCGGAGCATCCTTAAGATGTCGGAAGGGGAAAATCGGGGCTAAAATCGGCCTAATTATCCTGCCGTGTGAACCAGGCTTAAGTAGGTCTTACAATTAGGTAAATCAACCCAGATGAACAACAACACATTACATATTGCACTGTCATTATTTGGCCAAAATAAAGCAATGTGTGAATCTAACTACATGTTAATTCTTCTATAGGAATTAAAAGGGTAAGTAGCAGCCAGGTGCTGCTAATCAAAAGCCCTTGATTAGTTGATCATCAGCAAGTGTGACCAACTCTATAGAAGCAGAAGTTTGGGCAGTTTTCTAGTCAGGTTGTGTGTGTTTTTACAATGCCAAGGAGGAAAGACATCAACAACGATCTTAGAGAAGAAATTGTTGATGCCCGTCAATCTGGGAAGGGTTATAAGGCCATTTCATGGAATGATATGGTATGTTTGGAAGGGTTGCCAGGAGAAAAACTCTTCTCTCTTTCTCTAAAAATGAACATTGTAGCACAGAATAGGTTTGCAAAGTTGCGTCTGCATACTATATGACTTCTGGAACCATATCCTTTGGACAGACGAGACTGAAATTGGGTCATGCAACAGGACAGTGATCCCAGAAGCTCACTAGCAAAAGTGAAACAGATTGTCGGAACAATAAAAGAATCAAGGTGTTTCAATGGCCCAGTCAAAATCCAGACCGTAACCTGAATTTAACACTAGCCATGCTTCCATCCACTTGTCAATCGAATTATCTGAAGTTCGGTAAAAAAAACGAATGCGAATAAAGCTGATGAAAGGGTGTTTCCATCCAACGGCTTTAAAGCAAATAAAAACCTGTGCGTAATGACGTCACATGCTGTTTTGCGATCAAATTGGTATATCGAATTGATTTGAGACATTTTAAGGTGTTTCCATTCATTTTCACACTGAATCGCACAACATTCAAGCAAACATTTGCAAACAAAATTTTGCTAGACAAAATGGATAGCGCTACCAACAAATGATCAATATTGCACGTTTTAATAGTGCTTAGAGTCCTGCATGTCCATTTTGGAGACCCGTACCCTCAAAGTTCAGCACCATATCCGACCCGTCACCGTGATAATGTCAAAAATAAATCCCCCCCCCCATTATATATTTGTCCCATTACCCTACCCGTGCCCGCAATAAATCATGCACAAGCTTCATTCCAATTAAAGTGCTTTATTTTTTATCTCGCATATCTCTCTACATCACAATAGTCTCATGAATGGGCTAATGAGCGCTAAAGTGTGCTTTGTTTTGGGCCATTCATATAGGCTACCTCCAGTTCACGCGCCGGCGACTCCCATTGCCTATTATATTTAGCTTTGATTAAACATTGAAACATTGATTAAAATTAAGATACAATTAATACAAAACGAAATTCACTTTAAAGAAATGTTTTTTACAAAAAAAAACTTAATAAAATGGTCAAAATCATGTCTGCCCGCAGCCCACTCCATTTGTCTCCCGATATTCGTGATCATCTTATCTTATTCATGCTTTTCGCTTTTCATGTAATCAACTTGAATTTTTAAAAATATATATATATATATTATTTTATTTAAACATGAATATGAAACTAAATTTTTTATTTGTAGGTTTGTGGCCAAAGTGCCGCGATTTCGGTTTCATTTCGCATATGCCTACAGCCCTTAATCTAACGGGTTATTATTTAAAAGAAAGAGCGTAGCCTACGTTTGTATGTAGGCCTATATATTGGCAATTTATATAGGCTACACAATACTTAGCCTACTAAAATATAATTAATATAATTTTATTGCATTTGCATTAGTTGTTTGAAAAGTAAAAACATAAATAAAAATCGGTCAGTCAGCAAGTTTACAACCGGCAAGTCAAAATTAATTGGGTCGGCAAACAAGAATATTTTTAAGGATGGTCTGACTAACACATATTTGCGTATGTGTAATGGTAATTTATACATATAAATATTGCACATATTGTTCATCCGCTACCCGCCCGCAAGGAGTTCATTATTCACCCGTGAATTTTAGGAATGTCACAATTTTAGCCACTTTTTATGCGGGTACCCGACCCGTTGCAGGACTCTATAGTGCGTATGTGCCAGCTGCATAGCGACGTTATTCGACTATTAGCATGGTATTTCCTAGATTTTTGCTATCTAAAATAGCGTTTTTATTTTTTTTGGTAAATTAAATAAAAAAAGTAGGCCTATCTCGTCTCCTCGTTTGTCACTTCTGTCGTTGTTGACCAGTGTTTGGAATAACGCCGTTTAAAATAACGGCGTTAGGTAACGACCTCTTGTATTTTGTACACAGTATTTTTCCAATTTTGTTGCTGTGTAGATAATTGTAAGCCTCTGTGCTCTTATAATTTCGTAGTGTCTCACCATCAACACCCTCACTAAGCACGAAATAGTTAACGATATCCGCATAGCTAACGTCTGGCCACAATTTCATATCGTCTACCCATTCCGTTAAGGTAGACGGATGGGGCACTTTAACTGTTCTATCGCCAGTTCTCGTAAGATAGTCAGGTCCATGGGACCATCTGTGAGATGTGCTCATTTTGCCAGCGGCGTTGTTGTAAGAGTATAGCACTTCTACTCCTAAATACTAATAGCGTTTAGCTGATAGCAGCAGCTACAGGCTAATCATGCAGGCTAATGTAAACAGGAAGTTTGTTACCGGCTTGTTCTAAGCATTCTACGTTACCATAGCGATTCATGGAAAGGTCAAAGTTCGGGAAAGTTGTGGATAGAGTAATATTGCATCCATCATATCTCCAAAAAGTCTTTAGTTTTATTATATTTCTAAAAGAAAGATAGGCTGTACCGAGTCTTTCCGGAAAAAGCCGAGCGGGTGGAGGCGTGCCGTGTGGGTGGAGCTAAATAATCACGATTTGAACTTGAGCGCTGAGTTTTTAGAACACCATGTCATGCGCGAGTTTTAGAACATTTGTGTGTGTCTACTCGTGGTTTATGAAGACATGATTTAGTTTTACAATAAACAAACAGACACCTACAGTAGCCACCTAAACAAATGTATTTAAACAAACACACACCATACATCACATGCTCCATAGATACATTAACTATACGTGATCATGTTGTTTAGCCTACTTGCTGTGCTTAAGTTACACGCCGATAGACACACACAGATATTTGAAGCAGTTCTACTCACCGCCTGCGGTTCCAACGCAAGACCGTTAACCTTTAGTGTTGGACTGCTCCATCCTTGAGAACTGAACGATTAGCAAATCCGGCTTCAAACTGGGCCTTGTTTATTAAATCATCCTCGAAATGCATGGAACAAACAAGAACACTTTTCAACTGTGTTGATGTTCTGGAAAAACTAATTCCATCCACTGGTCCCTTAACGCTTGATTCTTTGGGAATCTGTGCAGTGTTGTCTTGCCTTGGCAACCGAAAACACACTTCTTTGGTGACGTATTGCAGCGCAGCCGATGCACAGCATTTGATGGGCATAGGTTACGGCTATCGCTCTACAGCTGCGCGTGCGCCCTTCCGAGAGAAGTGCCCTTAGGACCGTATAAGGAAATTTCGGCGCAGCTGACGTCAGACGCGCCCATACTCGAAAAAAACTTTCCGAAACTTGACAACCAGGAAGGAGTATTTTGAGAACAGAAATACTCAATCAAACGTACAACTTAATTTTTTAAACTTTGTCAAGTCAAGTCACCTTTATTTATATAGCGCTTTTTACAATACAAATTGTTTCAAAGCAGCTTTACAGAGATAACAGGAAAACAATGTTGTAATAGTATTGTTCAATTGAAAATTAAATGTCCCCAACTAAGCAAGTCAAAAGGCGAAGGCAACAGTGGCAAGGAACCAAAACTCCATCAGGTGACAGAATGGAGAAAAAAACCTTGGGAGAACCCAGGCTCAGTCGGGGGGCCAGTCCTCCTTTGGCCAACGAATGAACAGTGTATGATTATGAGTTAGGCAGCATAATGTCAGGAGTCAGATGGGATCAGAACTTTTACGATATTATCCAGTTCATCTGGTTGGGTAGGGTCATCCGGCCGGTGAGGAGATGAGTGGTGAGGTGTCCATGGGCCTTCACAGCCCTGATAATGCGTGTCGTCGTGTCCATGTGATGGTCCTTCATCAGATCTGGATATGCCCTGGATCCGCCGGTCTGCGGTAAACCTCGGGATAAACAGAGAGACTAATATTAGCGTAGACGCCATCCTTCTTATGATGTACAAAGTACATCAGGAATTATGGGAAGTGTTCCCGGTTCCGGCTGATCTAATCTATGCAGCCTAACATTGAATTATAGAAATCTATAATGTGTTATGTGTATGCTAAGCCAAAGAGATGTGTTTTTTAGTCTAGATTTAAACTGACAGACTGTATCTGCTTCCCGGACCGTGTTAGGAAGATTGTTCCAAAGTTTTGGTGCTAAATAGGAAAAGGATCTACCGCCAGCAGTCGATTTTGATATTCTAGGTATTATCAACTGGCCAGAATTTTGAGATCGCAATAGACGTGAAGGACTATAATGCGTTAAGAGCTCGCTCAAGTACTGGGGAGCTAAACCATTTAGTGCTTTGTAAGTAATCAGCAATATTTTAAAATTTATACGATGTTTAATAGGCAGCCAATGCAGTGTTGACAGAACCGGGCTAATATGGTCATACTTCCTGGTTCTGGTAAGAACTCTAGCGGCTGCATTTTGAACTAGCTGTAGTTTGTTTAATAAGCGTGCAGGGCAACCACCCAGTAGAGCATTACAATAATCTAGCCTTGAGGTCATGAAAGCATGAACTAATTGTTCCGCATTTGTCAGTGAGAGCATATGACGTAATTTAGAAATATTTTTAAGATGGAAAAATGCGGTTTTACAGATACTAGACACGTGACTTTCAAATGAAAGATTGGTATCAAAGAGCACACCCAGGTTCCTAACTGACGACGAAGACTTAACAGAGCAGCCATCAAGTGTTAGACAGTATTCTAGGTTATTAGGTGAGGAAGTTTTTTGTCCAATGATTAGAATCTCTGTTTTTTCAGAATTTAGTAATAGGAAATTACTGGTCATCCAATTTTTTATATCAGCTATGCATTCCGTTAATTTTGTGAATTGGTAAGTTTCGTTAGGTTTTGAAGAAATATACAGCTGAGTATCATCAGCATAACAGTGAAAGCTAATTCCATATTTCCTAATGATATCTCCTAATGGTAGCATGTACAGAGTGAAGAGCAGCGGTCCTAGTACTGAGCCTTGTGGTACGCCATACTGAACTTGTGATCGATAAGACATCTCTTCATTTACTGATACAAACTGAAAACGGTCAGATAAGTATGATTTAAACCATGCTAGTGAAATTCCGCTAATGCCAACATAGTTTTCTAGTCTATTTAAAAGAATGTTGTGGTCGATAGTATCAAATGCAGCACTAAGATCAAGTAACACTAATAGAGAGATACAACCACGATCGGATGATAGGAGCAAATCATTTGTGACTTTAATGAGAGCAGTCTCAGTACTATGGTACGGTCTAAATCCGGACTGAAAATCCTCGCAGATATTATTTCTTTCTAAAAAGGAACACAGTTGTGAGGATACTGCTTTTTCTAGTATCTTTGACAGAAAAGGCAGATTCGAGATTGGCCTGTAATTGACTAATTCTGTAGGATCAAGTTGCGTTTTTTTAACAAGCGGTTTAATCATAGCCAACTTAAAGGTTTTTGGTACGTATCCTAATGACAAAGATGAATTAATGATATCTAGAAGAGGATCTATGACCTCTGGAAGCATCTCTTTCAGTAGCTTAGTCGGTATAGGGTCTAGCATACAAGTTGTTGATTTAGATGAATTAACAATTTTGCAAAATTCTTCCTCTCCTATAGCAACAAATGAATCAAAATGTTCCTCACAGAGACTACAATATACTCCCTGATGCGATACTGTAGTAGACGGTTGCATAGTTATAATTTTGTCCCTGATATTATCAATCTTATAAGTGAAGAAGTTCATAAAGTCATTACTGCTGTGTTTCTTATAAACTTCTGGGCTTGAAGCTTTCTTTTTCGTTAGTTTAGTCACTTGTTCAAATAAATACCTAGGATTATGTTTATTTTCTTCTAATAGGGTTGAAAAATAATTAGTTCTAGCGTCTTTTAAGGCCTCTCTGTAAGCAATCGAGCTCTCCTTCCATGAAATCCGAAATACCTCTAGTTTTGTTTTCTTCCAGTTTCGCTCCATTTTTCTGGCTGCTCTTTTAAGGGCCCGGATGTGCTCATTGTACCACGGCGTTGGACTATTTTCTTTAATCTTCTTTAAGCGCAGCGGAGCAACTGTGTCTAAAGTGCTGGAAAAGAGAGAGTTAAAAGTTTCTGTTGCAATATCAAGTTCTTCTAAGCTATCTGGGATGCTGAGATTATGAAACTGATTTGGAAGATTATTGATAAAGCAATCTTTAGTGGCAGAAGTGATAGGTCTAACATATTTATAACACGGAGTCGGCTTCGCAGCCTTGGCTAAATGTAATTTACACAAGACTAGATAATGATCGGAGATGTCGTCGCTCTGCTGCAGAATTTCAACGCCATCAACATCTATTCCATGTGATAATATTAGATCTAGAGTATGATTACGACAATGAGTAGGTCCTGACACGTGTTGTCTTACTCCTATAGAGTTTATAATGTCTTTAAATGCCAATCCCAATGCATCTTTTTCATTATCTACATGTATATTAAAATCACCAACAATTAGGACTTTATCTGCAGCCAATACTAATTCTGATAGAAAGTCAGCAAATTCTTTGATAAAATCTTTATGGTGCCCTGGTGGCCTGTATACAGTAGCCAGCAGAATTCTCAAACGTGATTTATTGTTTATACTATAAATTTTTACATTAAGCACCAACACTTCAAAAGAAGTATATTTAAAACTAGATTTCTTAGTGGTTTTGAGAATATTACTATAAATTACAGCAACACCTCCCCCTTTGCCTTTCGGACGAGGCTCATGTTTATAACAGTAATCTTGCGGAGTGGAATCATTTAAAGTAATGTAATCGTTTGGTTTTAGCCAGGTTTCTGTCAAACACAGCACATCTAGGTTATAGTCTTTAATCTTATCATTAACTATGAGCGATTTTGAATTAAGGGATCGAATATTCAGCAACCCAAGCTTTATCGTTTGCTCATCTGTATTATATCTGTTTTTTATTTATTGAGCATCAATTAGATTTTTAACCTTAGAAAGGTTTGGCAGTTTTTTGGATTTCCAAATTCGGGGAACAGACACAGTCTCTATATGATGATATCTAGGTGAAAGAGTCTCTATGTGATGAGATTTATCTGACCTTGGTGACGTGAGGCCGCTAGCAGACGGTCGGTTTAGCCAGTTTGTCTGCTTCCTGACCTGAGCCCCAGATTGTCATGTTTTATCTCTAAGACTATGGAGCCAAATTACTAGAGAGAAGAGCAGCACCATCCCAGGTGGGATGAATACCATCTCTTTTCAACAGGTCAGGCTTGCCCCAAAAACTTTTCCAATTGTCTATGAATTCTATATTATGTTGCGGACACCAATTAGACAACCAATTTGTCCATGTTTAGCATGGGAATCCAACTCTCTAACAGTGTAAACAACTCACTATGCATGAAATAGCATTTCACCCCCCCCCCTTTAAGAGAACTGTGCATATACAAATGCCCACAACCCTAATTTTATGACCTGCTAATGACCAGTTCACAGTACAAGTTATATGGTTGTATGTTTGTTCACTGTATAAACTTGGACTTACAGACATACAACCATATCACTTATACTGTGCAGTGCTGGCAAATTAACATCGGCGTACACATCAGGAAGGTGCTATGGAGTTTTGTTTTTTTGTTGTTGCGAACTTGGGCCTTTTAGTTTAGCCAAAATTAGCACATTTTTGCTGTTTTGGTTTCATTTTGTACTGTTTTTATTTATTTTTTGTTTTCTCCTGCACTGTAAACATTTTTGTACCTTCCAATAAAACCGCAATTGTGTACATCATGTCATTTCCTTTTTTCACTCCTACTGGTTGGCCTTCCTACAGTATTTTTTATTTATTTTTTTACTGTATATATGTAAATTAGTACACATTGTTCTCATGTTCACTGGCTTCTCATTCATTAGCTTCACTCAGGTTGGACATTTTGGAGTTCGTGAATGTGGCGAACTTCTAAATGCTCCTCCTAGGGAATTCATTGTCATCAAATTTGGTTAACATTTTACTAAGACATTGAAGAATGATAGGTTGTGAATGGAGCTTTGATCTCAAGTGGTTTTGCCCTGGCGACGTAATCAATTTATGGTGATAAAAGGGAAACCGGAATCTTCTCATATCTTCTGCATGCATTGAAATGTTTGTTCATCCTGTGTAGTCATGCGAGTCATTTAAATGATGATATAGTGAATAAATGAGTGAACTGATTCATTTTTTTTAGCTATTGTTTGCGGGGTTTTTTTGTCATTCAATTGCTAATTGATATTGTTTTTCTGTCCATTACCAGAACATCAGAATAATGGCAAAGTATTACACAAGCATCACAATGGGGAGAATGGCAGGCCTGCTCGACCTCTCAATTGATGTGAGTTCTGTCATTAAATAAAATGTACTTTTTTTTGAATGCTGCTTTCTGCTTGGTTTGAGGGATTTTTCAGTCACAGTGATAAGAATTTATTTAATGGTGCATTACATTATTTAATTAAGGCTATCGATTTGTTTTTAATGCTGTAATGTCCCTCTCCTACCCCGCTCTTAATAATAACTCATCAGAATTTAATGCATTTTAACATTTCAATAAATTTTGTAGTATTCATTTTGCATTTTTGTCGTTCTTTTAGGAATCAGAGGAGTTCTTATCAAACCTGGTGGTCAATAAGACCATCTATGCGAAAGTGGACCGCGCTCGCTGGTATCATTAATTTCCAAAGGCCTAAAGACCCTAACGATCTTCTGAATGACTGGTCTCAAAAACTGAACTCTCTCATGTCTCTGGTCAACAAAACCACTCATCTCATTGCCAAAGAAGAGATGATCCACAACCTCCAATAGAGGCTGTCAGGAGGCCTTGGTACACATTTTCTTTTTATTTCACCTTGAAACATCTGATTGAACGAATGTTAAATAAACATTTGCTGTCATTGCTTCAGTTTAAATTGTTATTGACATCGAGGTGACAGAGAACAACGCTAGTTTCAGTCATTGGTTTTACACGGCACTTAATATTACTGTGTTTTGTGTTTAACTCTGACTATAGTTGTAACTCCATGTGAAGCCTCCTAACCGCAGTGACACCCAATTTCCCTTTGTATTAAATAAATGACTTGTATTCCTTTCAGACATTATAGAAAAAAAAAAGCATAATAAGATTGGTGTTAATATGTTGCTCCAGCATGCACATTAAACTTTTTTGGAAATAATTCTGGGTTTCTTCATTTACCATTAAGGAGAAATACAGGCCACATATTCATTACTATTATTATTATTATTATTATAAAAACTGGCGAATAATACTTCCTTATTTACACAATATTCTTACTGAGCATGTTTTATCTTCCACCACACACTAAAAGATTATTTGGTTTGGCCAATAATCCATGAAAGATCCATTTTTTTTGTTAACTATACTGTTATAACCACTGAATGCATCAAACACCCCTGTTCATAAATCTTTTTTCATTTGTCTAAATTCCGTTTGTCCTAAACACTAATCTTTCATGACATTTATGTCAAATGAAAATGGAGGCAGGAATATCTACATCTATGAAAAATGAGACTTCTACTCCTTGAAAACGTTTACTTTAACGAACTAACCTTGTTTTATTCAGTCTATGGCACTATTACATGAAAATCAGAACGTTACAGAAAGTTAGTCACATTCAATAGTCCGAGGTTTTTATTTTTATTTTAATAAGAAAAATCATGGTAACACTTTACAATAAGTTTAATTAGTTAACGAACTATGAATGAACAGTAGCCTACTTCTACAGCATTTATTAGTAGGCTAATCTTAGTTAATATCAATTTCAACATTTACTAAGACATTAGTAAAATCAAAGGTTGTATTTGTTAACATTAAATGCACTGTGAACTAATATGAACAATGAACAGCTGTATTTTTATTAACTAACATTAATAAAAACTGTATGTTGCCTATTGTATTGTTTACATGAACTAATGTTTAACTAATGAACCTTATTGTAGCCTAAAGTGTTACCAAAATCGTGTAGCCTTTATTAACTTGTGGTCAAAAATTGCTACAGGAATGCACAACTGATAAATGATGATAAAGAAAAGGAATAAAATAATTGTCTGTGTTCTGAGTGCGCTGACAGTTGGATCAAAATAGGTCAGGAGCTGCTAGCCCCTAAAAAAAAAAAGTTATACTAATGTGCTCATCATGCGTGGCTGAATTTAAACACGGAACAGAGATATGTGAAATGTACTGTGAAGGTGTCTTGATGCGCTCAGTTCAGGCTAGCCTGCGGTGTCATGGCTTGGTGTGATCGTGGAGCTCAGATTGTTTTGACGAGCCTGGGCGCGTTCGCAGGGATCAGTCTGATGGCTGTCGCTATCGGGACCGACTACTGGCTCTACTCGAGAACACACATCTGTAACACGACCAGCAACGCAACAGAAGCCCAAACCTTGCTGCAGCCAAAGAAAACACGAGGAGATCTCACGCATTCTGGACTTTGGAGGATCTGCTGTATCGAAGGTAAACGGACAGACAGATTTTTAGACACTTTTTTGAGATTTTTTTCACAGAATTTGAGACACTACTGTTAATGAAGAAAGAATGTATTGAAGTAATATGACATGAATGAACATGAACCTTTACAGAAAGTATTCGTTCACAGATTCAATCTCACTACAACCTCTAATAGAAATGTTAATTCATACAATTACTAATTTTGTAATAAATTAATATAATATAGGCTACTAAAATGTATTCTCTATTAGGCCCATTTAAAGTGCTGCTCCATCAAAAATCATAATATATGAGTCCGGCCTTCCTCATAATTCTAGTGCTTTTTAAGAATAAATCCTTAAAAAAACTATCCATAAATACTCTCAAAATCTTTTTTTTCTCTTGTGCATTAAGAGAAAACTTTTTCTCTTGTGCCTTCTATAAGTCAAGGCAATACTGCACCAGAGGCTCTTTCATTTGTCTTTAGTTTACAATGATCCTTTTCAAAACATTGACAAACAAATACATTACATTTTCTGCAAGATACTGTGATTCCGAGGAACAGTTTGCATTTCACCCCCATAATATTGGTTGTTTATTTGAAATGTTTTATTCTGTTCTGTAAAGATTGTTAGTCTTTGATAGATCTGTCTATTCACTCAGAGCATGATAAAACATGATGATGGTTTAAAGACTTTAACAAGAATATACATATGGTACAGATATTTACCAGTTACATGTATATTTGCATACATTAATGGATATTTTAGAATAATGTCACACAAAATAGATAGCATGTAACATATATTTAATATATTAGTGGTGGGGGAGAAGCTAATTTACCAGTAAGCGTTTGAAGATTCATTCGGAAAAAAACAAGGCAGAAAAATTAACTTAAAATTAATCTTATAATCTTTACTTAAAATTCAGCAACACTTATGTTTGGCACAGGGATCAACAAGGGAAGCTGCTACTGGATCAATCATTTTTCTGTGGATGATGACTATGACACCGAAGGTTCCGAGTACATCCTCCGTGAGTTCATTCTCTTTTAAACATTCAAAGAACGATTCGAATAGTATTCCACTATTAAATGATTATATTCTGGTATATGTATATGTATATATATATATATATATATATATATATATATATATATATATATATATATATATTATATATATATATATAATATATATATATATATATATATATATATTATAGGCCATTTGTTTCAATATGACATTTCTGTAATATTGTTGGTTAGCTACATATTTTGCTTGCATTTTAGGCATATCTACAATGAGAAGCTGGTAACATCATGCTGGTGACACATTTAAAAGTCTGTTTAAACACAGTAAGATGTCTTTGTGTGTTGCAGGATTAATGCGGGCATCCAGTCTCTTCCCCATCCTGAGTACCATCCTGCTTCTATTGGGGGGACTTTGTGTCGGGGTGGGCCACATTTACAGCAGCAGAAATAACATTATTCTGAGCGCAGGAATCCTATTTGTATCTGCAGGTACAACACATGCCAGTTACCTTAACATTCAACCAGTTCTAGTGCTTCAGAAGAGAATCCCTGAGGAGTCTCCAAACACATCATTTTAGTAATCAGTGTATATTAATTGAAAAAGACATGATATAATGATGTATTTTTTTTTGCCAATTTAATTTTAATAAATGTTTCCAATTTCATTTTCTGCATATGTTGCGATGAACGAAAATATACATATCTGTTCTGTAAAGGGAAATAATTGTTTAAGTTGTGGTGTTAACCAGACATATGGGTGGGCTATAGACCCGATTAACCGGTAGATATTTTGGACTATCGTCTCTATCGTGGTTACGTTCACTTGACCTTGATGTGCTATCCAGTCCCGAAAGCTTATCATTTGCATGTGTTTTTAAGCATTGCGGTTTAAAAACAAGTGATTTTCAACCGTTTAAGTGCAGTAAGCAGTGAAAGACAACTCATTTTGCTATATGCGCATGCTGAGAGATGCGCGCATGAAGCCACTGCTCACAGAACGCGTGAAAACTGAACTGAGTGCTTTTTGCTGACTAATTGGGCATGAACGGCTAAATACATATACTTATGTGTCAAAGTGACCATGTCTTTGCAAGTAAACAACAGTCATTTATGTCTTAAGTTAACATAAGCAGTTGAGTATATTGGATCCGTCCAGTCGATCTTAAAGGGACAGCATCCAAACTTTGGCTATTTTGGCTAATAGCACTGGTGATCTGAGGATTACAGTGAGCGTTTCCCCAACGAGACCACCTCCTCGGGCCCCTCACTCCTCTAGCGCATCGCAAACATGCTTAGACTGCGTTCTTGGGTGGTTTATTACGTCCGGAGTGTGTGAAAAACTTTGGCAGTATGGAAATATATTGGCGCCAATATGGCAAGCCGAACATGCCAAAATCTCCAGAAAGGTTTTTTGGGCGGATAACCTTTTTGCCTTCCCACGGGCCCTCTGCCCCACCCTGGAACCAGGTAAGTGTGGCACAACACACGCAGACTCCGCTTCGGGCCACCTCAATGCCTCCTGAGCCGAGTCGCTGTGTTCCACCTCGCTGCCCCACTCCGGGTTACATCTGGGAGCCTGGCTAGAGCTTCCCAGCCCCTCTCGCTGACTCATCCGTACCATCAGACTCGGCTATGCGATTCAGTTCGCCCGGTGCCCACCCAAGTTCAAGAGCATCCACTTCACCTCCGTGCAGAGTTGCGATGCAGGGTTCTCAGCTCCTACTTCATTGTGGCGATGGGTTATGGCCAATCTTGGACCTGCAAACCTTGAATCTGGCCCTGCACAAGCTCCCGCTCAAGATGTTAATGCAGAAACGCATTTTCAAATAGGGCTGGGCGATAAAACGATAACGATATGTATCGCGATAGTCACGTGATCGATATCAATAAAAAATGTGTTCGATAAAACGTTCGATATTTTTTTTCTTCGTCGGAAGAAACCACAGGTTGTGAAGCAAGTTTGGTTGCAGTAACAAAGGCACGCACTCTCTGGTAACCTATCTAGCAACGTAGGGAGTGACCATGGGGAGTGACACGCTAACAGGCAATCATGTAACTTAACGGTGTCAGTTTGTTTGCGCCATCACGTTGTCTCATGCTGCTGGATTCCTCTTCAGTAACCGGCGATTGAGAAGCAGAAAATGAGTGCCCTTCATCTGCATGCCATGCAGGCTAGAATTGCGAAACATTATTGGATAATTCGCTCTATTCGCGTTTGATGTGAACACTCATAATGAACAGGCTTGCGATGTCAAGATTCCAATGCTGGTGTGTGTGTGTGTGTGTGTGCGCGTGCGCGTGCGCGTGCGAGAGAGAGAGAGTAGGCACGGGCGCGAGAGAGAGAGGCACGAGAGAGTGAGACACGCGGACGCGATCAAACAGTGGAGACCTAAAATATACTCCGTCATTTTGTTAATACAGAACATCATTCAGTCTGCCAATGTTTACTTATATTTGTGTAGGCCTATACTCGCAATAAAACACAACATTGTGCTTTTTTCACTCTGTATTCCTTGTCAAACTGTAACCTACAACTGTCACACACACACACACACACACACACACACACACACACACACACACACACACACACACACACACACACACACACACACACACACACACACACACACACACACACACACACACACACACACACACACACACACACACACACACACACACACACACACACACACACAGTTTTAAAAGCAAAACATATTTATCCAACCCCTTTTTAAAACAGTCTGTGTGTTCCATCTTTTATCGCATTGGTTTTCATTTCTTGTCCTCAAAACAGAGCACTAATCTGTTTATTTTTAAGTTACACATTAATTAAAAAGAAAAAATCAATTATTTATAATTCTGATGAGAATAAAGTTAGGGTTAATTAAAATTAAGGAAAACAAATATACAGCATTGATCTGAAATATTGCAAATTTTAAATTTATTCAGGTAAGTTACAATTACCAAACATATATCAAGGTCTTTTTATCTTTTTATTAATTTAATAAACTAATTATATAAAACTATTATCAGTGCACTATAAATAAACTGGTTATATGCCTTTAAACTTATTTAAAAAATACAAGGCTTAAGACATTTATAAAAAAGCCTTCTATATTTCTGTTTTGCTTTTCACTCCATCGTACCGAACCGTGATGTCTGAACCGAACTGAATTTAGACTTATGTTTACATTTTAATTATTTGAGTTTTCCATGGTTGTGTTGACATTTCTGTCTTGGGATTATCAGAGGAAGGTTAATAATAAAAATGTTTAAATGTAATATATTTTTTATCCTGGTCCTTATTTTAAATGGGTCATAAAAAAATCAATAATTATCGATATCGACCGATATGAAACACTGATATCGTGATACAGTTTTCAGCCATATCGCTCAGCCCTATTTTCAAATGCCTCCGTCCCTGAGATTGGTTTGTAGCGATCAACCTGAAGGACACGTACTTTCATGTCTCGATTCATCCTTGACACAGACCATTTCTGCAGTTTGCGTTTGAGGGACGGGCATATCAGTACAAAGTCCTACCCTTCAGTTCAGTTCAGTTCAGTTCAGTTTATTAGCCATTTGCAGTATCAAAACCACATTGGAAAAAGATGTGCAAAAAGTCTCTCAAAGTACAATGTCACACATAAAGGACATAATGTAAGACAGACAAGCAAAAGCCACATACAACAAAACTCAGTAATAAAATACTGTACAATAAAATCAATAATACTCAAAACCTATTTTTAAAGTGCTTTGTTTAAAGTGATCACAGCTTGGGGAAAAAAACTGTTTAAATGGCGATCAGTAGTGCATTTGACAGAACGGTACCTTCTACCTGAGGGAAGCATCTGAAAGGAGGCCCGTGCAGGGTGACTCGAAGTGTCATTTACAATTTTTAAAGCTCGTTTCATTAGTCTAGCTTTGTATGTTACCTCCAGGAGCGGCAAAGTGCAGCCGATAGTCCTGCTGGCTGAGCGAACCACTTTGTTCAAGGCTTTCTTCTCTTTCAGGGTGAGATTACCAAACCAAACAGTAATACAACTAGTTAAAACACTCTCAATTACACAATAATAAAAATTCAGAAGAATCTTGGTATTTTGAGTGAACTCTCGAAGCCTACGTAAAAAGAAGAGGCGCTGTCTCGCTTTTTTAGCAATGATTGTAGTATTTGAGCTCCAGTTCAAGTCATGAGTAAGAGTCACACCCAAAAAAGTACATTCCTTAACAATCTGCACATTGGAATCATGAATGGTAATAGGCACCTGATTCCTATTTTGACGACAAAAATCAATAACAAGTTCAGACGTTTTTGAAGTATTCAAAAGCAAGTTATTTTCCTTGCTCCATTGAACAACATTCTCCACCTCCTTGCGATAATGAGATTCATCATTTGAACTGATCAGCCCAATGATTGTTGTATCATCTGCATATTTGATTATCACATTATTGGCATCTAATGCTTCAAGGTCATGTGTATACAATGTGAACAATAGGGGGCTCAAGATACACCCCTGAGGAGAGCCAGTACTAACATACAATTCGTCTGAAATACAGCCATTAATTTTAACCCTTTGTGGTCGACTAGTGAGAAAATTAAAAATCCATTTACAAATGGCATCATCGAGTCCAAGACTTAGCAATTTTTGAACGAGCTTTGTAGGGACCATTGAATTAAAAGCTGAGCTATAGTCAATAAAAAGCATCCGAGCATATGATTTTTGTACATCTAGATGCTTATAGACAGAGTTCAAAGCAAAGCAAATGGCGTCCTCAACACTTCTGTTTTTCTTATATGCAAATTGTAAAGAGTCCACAGACACAGGAATTTGATTTTTAATAAAGTCTAGCACCAGCCGCTCGAAGGTTTTCATAAGGACAGATGTGAGGGCCACTGGCCGATAGTCATTCAAACCCGACACAGGTGTCTTCTTAGGAACTGGGATAATAAGTGATCTTTTGAAGCTAGCTGGAACAGTACATTTCACCAATGACATGTTAAACAGATCAGTCAGAACAGGACTTAGTTGCTCCGCACACAGTTTAAGGACACGAGGGTGAATACCGTCCGGTCCAGGTGCTTTCCTCACCTTTGTCCTAGACAAGATCCTCTGAACGTCTTCACGAACAATGGCAAAACTCTGCTCATTACAAGCTGGAAAAACAACAGGATCAACGCTTTCAATCTCAAAACGACAATAAAACTTATTTAGTTCGTTTGGCAAGGATGGATTAACATT
>CM070828.1:14980192-14996719 GCA_036326025.1 Chrosomus eos | reverse complement strand
TGCTACGAGTCATCAAAGTTTGTGGCAATGTTAAGTCTATTGGATTTTTTTTACACAATGATTTGGCCCTGGGGCGAACACCGTACCCCCCATCGCTAAGAAAAGTCACAGCACACCTCTCCTCATTAATCCGCACAATTTGACGCCTCAATCAGGGGTTTGTGATGTCGGCGTGTATTTTTTAACAGATGATTACTATGGAGTTTTTAAAAGGAGTTTTTATAGAGTTTTTATAGAGTTATTTAGTATGGCCCACGGTTGCTAGGGTGCTGTAACTGGTTGCTATGGTGTGGCTATGAAGATTTTAGGCCATTACTTATTGGCTGCTTGATAAAATAAATCATCTGAGGGAGAGAGAGAGGGCTGTCAGGCCCTTTTCTGTGGGTGTGTGTGAAAAAGTCGGTTTGGATTTAAATTTTTGAACATTTAAGGCCATTGCACACTGAAGTCCGAAATTTTCGTATGCGTTTTTTCGTGCTCGTCAGCCTATAATTTCGTCACGCACAGAAACCTTGCACACTGAGTCCGATGCGTATTTATTAAACCTTTGCGGAAAAAAAACGCAAAAAAATTCAAAATGGATTCGTCAAGCAGTGAGGATGATTTTGTTGCCCTCTCTCTTCTTTAAAAGAGAAAAAGAAGAAAAAGAGGGTCCATCCAAATGTGCCGAGAGGAAGGAGAGTTTCAGCTCGTCAAGGAGTTGCGCATCCCGAGCGATTCAAAATTTACCTCAGAATGTCAATGGAACAGTTTGATGCTTTGCTAGCGATACTGGAGCCACATATTAAAAAGAAGACCACCAAAAAAGACACACACACACACACACACACACACACACACACACACACACGGCCGGCAGAAACGCTGGGCATACAGAACAGCTGTATGGTTTGTTTATCATACAGTACTTTGTGCTGCGAGACGAAGTGTATCAACTTGTCAGATGCCATTCTGGATTGTGTCATTCGCTTGTACGGTGGCTCTGAATAGTCAAAAGACCTCTCAAAATGCTGGCTGTGGATGCGAAAAACGCAGAAAATCCCTTCTTTTTTATGACGGACGAAAGTTTCGGAGGCAGTGTGCAAGCGTGATTGACATAACGTGAGGTCGATTTTTTTTTTTAACGTGCGAATATTTCGGATGCGAATTTCGGACTCAGTGTGCAATGGCCTTTACGCATTGTTAAGTCAATGGGACTTTTTTGACCGATTTTTCGTCCGCTGTGCGAACATCG
Source organism: Chrosomus eos (assembly GCA_036326025.1). Lineage (NCBI taxonomy): Eukaryota > Metazoa > Chordata > Actinopteri > Cypriniformes > Leuciscidae > Chrosomus > Chrosomus eos. The sequence goes on along the minus strand of CM070828.1, from coordinate 14,995,485 downwards.
TACACCCGATCGCTTAGAAAAGTCATAGCAAAACTCTTCTCAATGAGACGGTCGATTTGACGCATCACTCATGGGTCTGTGACACTAATAACACATTCATTTCAGGGCCGTCCTACACCATTGTAAGTCAATGGGGCAACTTTGGGCAGCTCCTGCCCCCCAGGGGTGCAACTTTTACCCCATTGTGAGGTATGTTCTTAAAGAGCCTGTCATCCTCTTCAAATGTGGTGACCCACACATTTCTGCGATATTCTCGCTCAGAGTGTTCAAAGTTCGCCGCAATGTTAAGTCAGTGGGATTTTTTGGCCGCTTTTTTGCCCCTGGGGCAAACACCGTACCCCCGATCACTTAGAAAAGTCATAGCACACCATTCCCGAATAAGCCGCACATTTTGACACCTCATTCATGGGTCTGTGGCAAACTTTGCGGGAGGAGTTACGTGCCAAACTTTTGTGTGGAATAATATAATAATAAGTATGCAAGAGAACACTAGTGTTGCCTTGCTTTCTGCAAGCACCACTAATTATCAGAACTTGGAATTGAGAAAACATTTAGTTATAACTTGACAAGGTTATGACGATGTGGATGATCTAATTAGAAGCTTCTTCTTATTAGTATTCTTCTTCTTCTTCTTCTTCTTCTTCTTATTTTACCTTTCATCAGGTCTCAGCAATATCATCGGCATCATCGTTTACATCTCCAGTAATGCCGGAGACCCTGGTGACAAGAAAGGAGAAGATAAAAAAAATGTATACAGCTATGGATGGTCTTTCTACTCAGGTGTACTTTCCTTCATAGTGGCTGAGGCCATTGGTGTGTTGGCAGTTAACATCTACATTGAAAAGAACAAAGAGGTTAATTTTAACCACTTTGAGTTTACTTCCCCTCCCCCCTCCCCCTCCCTCTACACTGGCATTCCAAGTTATCATTACAGACAACAATGGCCCCAGTCCTGCTGTCAATCCACAGATCCATCTAAAAGCACTTCCCCTGCCATACTTAGCATCACCAGCTCCTCAGTGCCTTTGGGGCACATTTCAATGTATACGCTGGTGAGAGAACATCCACTCAAGGCAGGTGCTCTGGCCTCCTATTACACTGGTCTTGCACATCCTAACTTCTTGCAAGCCCACTACTGCATCGCTAAAGATGTTAAGGACAGTTTGAATCACAAGATCACTCCTGTGTAAAAATGCAGTCATGTCATGCATTTAGGATTATTAAAACGGTACATGTTTCCTAAATCGCTTTTGGCTCAATTTTTGTTTTTCAAAACAATATTCAGATCTCTGAACAATTAGTTACTTAGTCGCACCAGTTGTGAATTTCTAATTAATTTAACCAAATTCCACACATTTTGGCACATGCAAAAAGTATGTACAATTGTCTTCAATTTGCACAATAACTAAACACACATGGCTTGCAGAGTTGATTTAGTGAAATTGTCACACTCTTCACAACGTTTTTCATCGTCTGAGCCAGCACATGCAAAATAATACATTCAATTATCAAAAATGATCAAACACATGTATTTTCCATATTTATATATGACATGTTTTTGGTTTATATTGCTACAAAAATAAATGTGCATATTCTTATTTTGTGTACCACAGTATTGACTTTTCCCAGTAAATGTTTGCCTACTGTTGAAAGCTATATCTAAAAATCAATACAAATCGGTCAGTCAATGTCAAAAAAGTAGGACAAAATTTACATTTCATTGTATATAACAAACATTCCCAATGTACCTACTATCTAAACATTTTGACCAGTAAGGCTCACGTGATAATAATAAAAAAAATGTTGAAAACTTTCAACTTATTACACAACAGTTTAGAGAATGTTAAGATGAATTTTTGAGACATAAAATGAAGTGTAACCAAGACTGTTTAAGAAAATGTGCCAAAGCAATTAAGATAAAATGTAATGCAATTAAGAATGTATTACATGACAGACTTGAGGCAATTTTTGTTTTAGCATTTTGAATGAGCCATTTGCTTTTTAAAACATCTATTAAAATTGCAACAAAAAAAAGTAACAATACTGCTATAATGGATTGAAAATGTGGTGTATGGTTTATGCTCCTGGAGAAAGGTGCCAATGAATGACATGTAGAACCCTTTGACTTAAAACTTAATCACAACTGTCAAATGCCATATGCCAGAATATACTGCCCATGTTTAAAATATGGATGCTTTTATAAGTAGAAACTATTGTTTATCACTTGTCCATCATTCCCAATGCCTAATTTAAACTTCTGTCATAATGATAAAATAAATCCTTAGGGAAATAGTCTTTGTCACATATGGTTAACTTGTTAATTTGGTTCCTAAAGTGTCATGGATGACTTGCACAATGTCCCTAGTTGCTGAAAAGGTCACTGTTGTATAAGCATTTATCTAATGAAGCAACACTTTACTGCCTTAGGCCTGAGACACACTGGCTGCGTGGCGTGCGCGTCTCAGCTGCGTGGCGTGTCCGTTTTTATTTCGGCTCCCATGTTAACAGGTTAGAGCTTGCACACTGCCTGCGTGACACGCGCGTCTCAGGCGCGGCATGAGCCGCGCGGAAAACGCGTGCATGCTAGAAATAGAACCGACGCCTATTTTTCACGCGACACGCAAGCGTGTTGGAAGCGTTTCCAGGCAAAATAGAATAGGAAAAGATGTTTATATGTTGTTTTGTACACGAATACATATTGATAAATTACATTTTTGACAAATTCAGATATAAATATAGGTCTAATTTAAAAATAAATGAATAAATAGGCCTAATCATCAATTTTCAAATATTGCACCAGAACGAAATATTCTGTAGTCTATTTTGCTGTCAATACTGCTGTGCTGACAGTGTCTTTATCAGTAGGCTTTATATTTATGCTTAACACGAAGTATAGGGCTTGCAAAACTCTCTCCCATATGTCGAACAAGGGTGATCCGTGTCAGCAGCGCCGCGTCAGACACGCTTCTGATGTGCAAAGACACAGAAAACGCGACGCAGCCGCCACGCAGCTGACACGCAACAGAAACGCCACGCTCACGCCACGCAGCCAGTGTGTCCCCGGCCTTACACACTATCCTCACATTACAACATCCACAGGATATGCAGCCAGTCAGTTGCATTCATTACTAAAGCCAAGGACAGAATCCACTCAATGTTTGAAGATGTTCATATTTTGAACTTAAAAAATTAAATAATATGTTATGATGGAAGAGTAATATTATATGCAGAAACTTTCCACAGTAAGGATGTAATAACTACTAGGGTAATTATAGCTATTATATGCATTTCATAATGTTAAGCAACATTAAAGACAACACGGTGAGATTTATCTTTACTTCACTGACATCTTGCAAGAGAGCCATGGGTGGCTTCTCTAGTTCCCAACTCTTATTTACTTTCACATATCCTCAGTCCCACTTGCCTGGAAGATTCTGGTGATCAGAAAGTCCTTGATTAGCTGTTTCAGGTTCAGCATTGGACACCCCATGTCTGGAGTTTTCTTCATGTTTCTTGTTTCCAGGTCATGCTTTTCTTGTCATGTCTTTTATTTTAAAATAACTTTTCATTTGTCTTGTTCATGGTTTCATGCCATGTGATGTTTTTTCCTGCTGGTTTCACTTGTCATGCTTTCATTGGTTTATTGTCTTGCTATCTTGCTATCAATTCTGTTCTTGTTATCTTGTTTAGCAGTTCTGTTTTGTCATTGATTGTTTTTGTCGTGCTTACCCATAGTCCTATATTTAAGCCCACCCCTCATGTTTGCCACATTTCTTTGTTGTGTATTGAATGATGTTACACTGTTTCATGTTCACTGTATAGCAGTTTGTTTTGTTTCACATATTTGATTAAGTTCATTGTTTATGTTTATATTTTTGCATCATCACCATTGAAAACTGCAGTTGAGTTCTCTATGCCCTAATCTTCATTTACTTCATGCCAGCAGCATAACAGAAAACACAACCAGCCCACCATGAACCCAGTTGCTTTACATCTACATAAGGAAATACTTATGACTTATGATGACAAAATACTTAATTGTGGACTGTTCTACCTGGTAGGATTTAATTATGTGGCTTTAAAATATAGTGTTCAGAATGGCTTAAACGACTTGTCGAACTACCTGATGCCTAAAAGTGATGTTCCAGCTCTTGCCGAGTATTGACTATGCCCCGTTGCTGGTTCCTCATTTTACTGTGGGAATTGTGGATGAGGGACTTTACAATTCCACAGTACCCATCAAACCACAAATTCAAGAAAGTCAAGGCATGCCACCCCAGAGTCTTCTCACGTCAAGGACACCCTGCACTCCAGATTACCAAGTCTGGTGGTCCCAGAGGTCCTTCCCCTGACTTTGGTTTTTCTGGTGATAGCATCTGCCATCTTATCGTTTAGTCAAACTCATAGTTCAAGTTTGTTTTGTTTCACGTCTTGGATTAAGTTGTTTGTTTTTGGATCATCACCATTGAAAATAAAGCTGCGCTTGGGTTATCTACACCCTCATCTTCATCTACATAATGCCAGCAGTGTTACGTTTTCTTAAGAACGTTTTCTTAAGAACATCTTTTTAACACATCTTTGTGTTTTTTCACTGTATGCTTTCCTACTCATGAGGTTTCCTTGCAATTTTACAATTTATGTTTTACAAATATAAAACTTTACATTGTTATATCTTAATATATTTGTCCATCTATTAACCCTTTAAGTAACAAGCAGCAACTCACAATCATTTTTATCATGTATAATCATTTTGTGGTAATTGAATAAATAAAATGTGTGATGTATGTTAGTTTAATGATATTACCTGTAATAGGAGGATTACTTGCTAGATAGTAAAGCAGAAATATGTGTTAGAAATGTGCTGCAGAATTTTTAATGTTGTTCCTTTGTTTTAAGTGTTATCGCAATGTATGCACTTTTACATCGCATTCATCATTGCATAATTTCAAAAAAGAGACTGCAACATATAAGTTATTTGTTATTTAAAATGATATTTTTCAACACACAATGTCCACTAATTTGAATAAAATATGGTTTTATATCCGTATATGGTACTAAATGGCACTACATGGTACTACTATCTGATACAGATACTTAATATCTCAGAAATATCTCAAAACAGAAACAAAAAAGCTGCTTCTATTCTCAACAATGTTTCTTTTATTTTATATAATAAAGGACTAAAAAACTACAGGCTAATACAGCCATAGTTTCCTGCAAATGTTATTGTATTGTTTTAATTTGGTTTAGTTTTTTGTCAACCAATTTTAAGGTCCCAAGAACATTCCTTTTAAGTTTTGTTTTAAAAATTCACACTGCCACAAAGATCTCCCTCTCCATTTCCACTCTTTGCCTGTGTCCAAATATGCCTAATCCATACAAAAAAAAGAAATAACAGAATGTGAGCTGAGTAGCATGTCTGAATTCATAGTATTCATAAAACAGTAGATGATGAGTACACTAATTCAAACTGCCTTGAGAATGGCCATTTTATTGGCTATTTATCACAATTCTTCTGTTTGGAACAAAGGACAGAATCAATGAATCAGTTGTCCTACATTTAAAAGACACTTCAATGATCACTTTAATAAAATTTGTTAACAGTTTATACATTTTGTCTATCTTGTCTCTCACGTTATATTCCATCCCACTTACACCTAATGCTTAATTCTGCTTGTCATGGAATAGACACGCCCTAGTTATTGCAGATGGTATCTGATATGTCAACAGCCAGACATTACACTCACAGCACACATTTATAGAAGCCCAACGTATCCCCCACAGACCTCTTGTGAGACAGGCCAGTTTGGTCATCAACTTTCCTGATGAGCCTCAACAGCTGCGACTTGAGTCTGGCCTCAGCATAAATACTAGGGCACTGCCATTTAGCCTCTTTTATCCATGCACAAGCACAGTTCTGCACTGAGCCTTAAAGAATCAAGTGTCTGTTATACACTGTCCAGATATTCAGTGATTACTGAAAGAATTGTTCTCGTGTCATTTTTCATTTTATTTGTCTATTAGCATTGGATACTGGACAAAATGAAGAAGGAAACCAAGACAAAAATCTTGTTTTTTGTAATATTGGTGGGCTCAGTGTCCATGTTAACAGCGGTGGTGACAGACCACTGGGCTGTGTTGAGTCCTCGAGTGGAGAACGTAAACACAACATGTGAGGCAGCCCACTTCGGCCTTTGGAGACTTTGTAAGAAATACATCTATATTGAGGATGAGGAATTTGTTGGTAAAAGCTGTGGACCTATCAGCTTACCGGGGGGTAAGTGACAAAGTGAGAAATGTTGATCAGATAAACAGGCCTCTCTGAATCTCTGGCTCAATATCCTATAAAGTCTCAGCATGATTGTTTAATACATTTTTTTCTTTGTATTCATTAAATGAGGTGCAAATTGATAAATATTTATTTTTAAAGCATGGAAGCTAGTGAAAGTAAATATCGATGGTTTAAAATCAACACATGCTTTCGGAGGTTAAATGTCGAAGAGCATGTCTTAACATACACGTAAAATTTGTTTTACTCCTGAACATAGTATATGCAGGATTTAAGGTGAATTGCTTCAAGCTGAATTTTCCATAATCAAAATGTCTCTAATTAGATCAGGCAATTAGTTATTTTTTAAACTACCTGATATTTTATTTGGTAGTCCCTATCCCCAGATCTGTAAAGTGTTAAATAGATTTTTTATTTTACAACACAGTGTAAGCAGTTTTGTAACCAAAGCAGTATATAAATATGAATATATAGTTAATTACATTGCATTAATTACCTAATAAGGATCTGTTTTAGATATGATACAACGTAACAATGTTTGTTAATGTTATTAATGAAAATGATTAACTAATTATGTACTGTTACATAATAATTATACAGGATTTATACAGGATCTGCATAGGATTAGGGTTGACATGCAGGGTCTGCACAGGATTAGGGTTGTTACTCATTATCTTAAAAAGTTTTGCCCTAAAAGTGTTTTACATGGTTGTAAATTGTTTTGTTGACAAACATCAATTGTTTTTTATGTACAATAATTTACTTATTTGTTTATTTATTTTACAAAATTAATGTATTTTAAAAAAATAAAATAATGTATGAAAAGGCCCAGATATCCATTTCCCTATAGCATATGGAAAGGACTTTACACATTAGACATGGACAGTTGGGTACATCGGGGCTAAAGGCACACCTTAAGAAAATTGTGCTTTTCACTACTCCCATAGTGTATGATTGCAGAAAAAAATATGTATGTTTTTATTGAAAGTTTATTGAAAATTGATGGAGCAACAGATTTAGTGTAAAAATAAATCATAAAAGTGGTTTGTTTGTTTAAAAATCTTATAAATGTATGAGGTGTAATTTAGGTAATTTTACCACACACACGCGGTTCAAAACAGTCACTTTAGCAAAGTATGTAGCCTACTATTTTCTGTTTATTTTGATTAATATTTGATATTTACCATCTGAATTTAACCATCTCATGTCAACAAATGGAAAAGTCAACAGCAGGGTCGCCTTTTTTCAATAATTTTGAGCGATTCTCATTTGCTACCTAAATCTATAACATTTTAAAGAAAGTTAAATATTAGATAAATTTAGCACATAATAAACTTTGCCCTGCTGCCCGCAATCAAATCAAGGATTTCCACATGCATCTTGAAAAGCGGATGTTTAGGAAAGTCCTGCCATCAGTTTTTGTGCCTTCTAGTGGTTTAGAGGAGAATAAAATCAAATGCGCCTTTTACCTCGGTGCGCCGTTAGCCCCGTTGTACCCTACTGTTTAAAAACCACCTTAAATAATTCGATAATTGAGTTTGTTAAAAAAAGAGTCTCCCTAGAAAGTTCCGAGCTGTAGGCACAGGCGCCCGGGTGACTGTGACTACTTTGAGGATGACAAAATATAGCCTAGATTATAGAAATTTAGATATAGAAATAGGCTATAAAAAAATTCTTTTTTTTTACAATTGTCGTTTCTACATCCTTCCCAAAACTCCATGTGTTTTTTTTTTTTTTTTTTTTTAAATTTTGATGACTTTACTATTCTGTAGAAAATAGTAATAGTAGAAACTAACAATAATAATGATTTGGTATATCAAAACCTTTGTTCACAAAAAAGTATGCAGTACAAATAGAAGGGAAAAAGAGACATGCCATCCTCCAGTCACACATTTACTTGACACACTTGACACCAGCCTAAATTTCAAGCAATATTTGGTGACTAATCATTTTAATCGAAAGGTATGATTAATTGTGTCTAAACTCCCTTCCTCCTTCCAAAAATGCATAGTAATTATAAAACTAAGAGAAAATCTGAGGTTTTTAGAGCGTCTTCAAAGAGAGAGTTAAATTATCCATCTATCCCTTAGTCAGACTCAGGCCCATGGCTTGTCTGCAAATCTACTGGGAATTCCCTGTCTGTGAAACTTGTTTTACGTGCTATCAGTTCTTGCATGTGATCACTGCTAAGCACAATGACAGGATGTACCTAACAGGTGTAGACTATTTGTGTCTTTGAACATGAAAGACAAGAAGTGACAATGCCATGCCCTATAGCTATAATATCATAACATATTTTAACAAAATAAAAATAATGCTGCCTTTTTTTTTACCCTATCCCTAAAGCCCACCTCTTTACCCCTAACTCTAACCCTAATCACATTCACCTGCTGAAAAGGTATCCTCAAAGGTCGATGTTCACAATATGAGCTGCACGCGGTCGACATGTCAGCTTGTTCAGTAAACATGAGGACACCATCCAATTTCAATTAGGCCTATAAGCCTATTAATTACCAGTTAGGCACTTTATTTAACTTTTCTTAAATTTTACTTAAAATAAATACTTCTCCGAGCTGATATGTGTATGAACAAAGTATGAGAAAGGTCGATTCGTACTTGCGTCGGGCATGTAAAAAGCTTTGTCCACTATAACTACTCTTTCACCATTACAAAACTATAAAATAAAATAAAAATTAGAATAAAATAAATGAAATTAAATCGCAAAACAAACCTGTTTTGCGATTTAATTTAATTTATTTTATTTTATTTAGCCTCTCTGAGCCGATATGCAATGGGAAAAGGGAGAAACAAAGAGATTGGAATAAGGTGGATTTGAACATTCAGTCTTGTCAAAATCTATATTCACTATCCTTACTGTTCACTGCTTTTGCAATTTTGTTGCCTCAACCAGAAAGTGGTGGGTGGATGTAATGCAAATATATTTTGTCAACAAGGCTAATTTGTGTAAATAGACATTATGAAAACATTGTTGACCCCAAACTCTGCTTGATTTCAAATCCATTAAAGACATGTTTCCAAATGATAAAAAATTGGTCAAATAGTAAGTCTATAAAATGAGTTTGAATTTAACCAATTGATTGTTTTTAACACATGACAAAATATACCCAGCTGTGTGAGTACGTGTGTGACTGTTCTTGTAAATGCAGTCAGTAAAATCTATAATTAGGCTGTGTAAATAGTCAGCTGTCCCAAGATGGGAGACACTCTTAATTTAAGTGTGGTACAATTCCATTTCTGTGACTGACGGTCACATCTGAGAGAACAGTATACATATTGGCCCTCAAATAATACTCCGACTGTGGCCCATATCATTAAAATGATTAAAACTTATGGTAACAATCACATGTTTTTGAGAACATATCAAGATTATGCTGATCTTTGTCTCTGAGCTGTAAGTAAATACAAATAAAAAATACATGACTTGTGTGTTCTTCCTCCCCCTTTTTACCTAAGCTGATGCTAATTGTAAACCAGTTCAAAAAGAGGTTTTGCTTTTATTTAAACATAAGAAGATTTGGTGTCACTAACAACAGACAGGTGGATTTGACTTAAAATTACAGAATTACTTTGGATACATATAATCCCATCTGCCGTAAGACATACTCCCTGAAACTGTCATGGATCTATGTTAAAAGTAATATACCGTATAATGCCATAATTATACGGTACATTACTTTTAACATAGATCCATGAAAGTTTCAGGGAATATGTAATGAATATTAGGAATGAGACTGCAACATTGTAGTATCAACTTTGCTCTGTCATTAAAAAACTATATACATAAATTATCTTGGACATTTATGCTCCTGAGAGGCAGTTTTTAGCCACTCAACTTCATTGCCAGACATTGCATGAATACAAGGCACATGAATATTTTAATACTGCTTGTATATTTGGCATTCAATGAAAGGGTAGCTCAACATGCAACTCAGAACTATAGCAATATAGTTGTGAAACCAGACCTCAGTCATTTCTATAAATAAAACAATACAATTCCAGGTAAACAACACCAGGTTGCACACCCCCCCCCCCCCCTTTTTTTAAATAGTGATTGAATACATTAGGCAGAAGCTAAGATTGCTATGCTTTGATTAGACAGTCAACTCAACATATGTATTTAGCTGCTCGTGAAACTTTTTTAAAAACTTTTGCTGATAATTTACTCACCCCCATGTCATCCAAGATGTCCATGTCTTTCTTTCTTAAGTCGAAAAGAAATTAAGGTTTTTGATGAAAACATTCTAGGATTTTCTCCGTATAATGGACTTTACTGGCAGCCAAACCGTCCAAGGTCCAAATGACAGTTTCACTGCAGCTTCAAATGTTTTAAACGAAACAGACGATGCATAAGTGTCTTATCTAGCAAAACGATCGGTTATTTCTAAAAGAAATAAAAAAGTTTAAGTTTTATTAGCACAAATACTCGGCTTGCTCTGTTCTCCTGTTCGAACTCGTTCATCAAAATGAACGAATCTTTTTTTGAGTCATTTCATTCATTCAACGAACAAAATGAACGAAATGACTCGAAAAAAAGATTCATTCATTTTGATGAACGAGTTCGAACAGGAGAGTGACGACCGCGCATCACAGAACAGAGCAAGGCATAAAACTTCATTTTTTATTTATTTATTTTAGAAATAACCGATCGTTTTGCTAGATAAGACCCTTATGCATCGTCTGTTGTCGTTTAAAACATTTGAAGCTGCACTGAAACTGTCATTTGGACCTTGGACGGTTTGGCTGCCAGTAAAGTCCATTATATGGAGAAAAATCCCAGAATGTTTTCATCAAAAACCTTAATTTCTTTTCGACTGAAGAAAGAAAGACATGGTCATCTTGGATGACATGGGGGTGAGTAAATTATCAGCAAAAGTTTTTTAAAAAGTGAACTAATCCTTTAAGGCAACAGGCAACTCACAAGAATTCTTGTGAGGGTATGAATAAACTCAGTCTTATAATAGACATATCATCAATAGAAGCCAGAAAACAACTTGCACATTCTTATATGGGGTTTCATTCAAATCTATAATTTAAATATATATTTTGTTTTTCTCTCAGAAATCAACTGCTCTTACTTCAGACACTTCACACCAGGGGAAGATTCTGAAATCTTTGAAGTTAAAACTCAGAGAGGTAAGTTCATATAGTCAAACAAATTCAAGCCTGGACTGACTTTATACTGTATTGGTTGGATAATGCTTTTGTGCACCATTATTTTATTCTGTGGCATTTACTGTAATGGTGAAGCAGTGGAAGGAACCTATAATGAAGGATGAAATAAGAAAGAATCACAGTAGAAGAATCACAGTGGACAGTTGCCCTGGTTTTGGAGGAAATACCAGAGTGTGCAGAGAATAGAAACTTCTAGAATAGAGGCTTCTAGGGAAATTGTTCTGAAGCATGAGTCATATCATATTTGAAAGTCATTGTTATTGACATTTTATTCACTGTCATACTTTAAAATAGACATGTAGCTCTTTCTGATTTCTATACTCAGAATACAACATCTCAGCAGCAGCCATAGCCCTCTTCAGTCTGCTCTTCATGATTCTGGGCACATTGTGTGTGTTGGGTTCGCTCAGAAAGGGAAAGGACTATCTGTACAAGCCTGCTGGCATGTTCTTTGCTTTTGCTGGTAAGATCTAATCACAGCTTCATTTGCCTGACCTGAAACAAAACTACAGACAGACAGCCAGATAGATAAACATACATTTTCTAGATTCCACAACTTTTTTTACATTTGTGAAAAAGCTATAGCTATAGAGCTATCTTTAATAATATCTTTTCATATCTTTGTACTCAGGTCTGTGTGCCATCATCTCAGTAGAGGTAATGCGGCAGTCAGTCAAAAGGATGATAGAAAGCGAGGACACTATTTGGATTGAGTATTACTATTCTTGGTCTTTTGCTTGTGCATGCACGGGTTTTGTCCTGCTCCTCCTCAGTGGAATTGGTCTACTGCTCGTCTCCATGCCACAGATACCAAGAAATCCATGGGAAACCTGCACGGACGCTGAGCCTGAACAGATATAGAGCCATAACGCAGCAGGTAAACCATTGACTCACGATCTACCTAGACCTCTTTGATACAAAGTGAAAGCTTGACGAGCAGAGGTCATTAAAGGTGCTCTAAGCGATGTAGGGTGACGTCACTTCTTGTTGACGTTTATAGTATTGTCAAATAAAAAGGAATGCTAGGTAGACCCTCCCTCCTCCTCATCCGCGCACTAACCCCCAAACCCCTCGTGTCGGTTATTGACTGGAACAGTTTGTTATGTTTTGTGGTGTGGGTTAGCCCAGTTTGTTTTTGTTGCCGTTTGTGGAGCCCGGGGAGTTTGCAGAGACTGCTTTTTTTTTACAGTGTGTTCAGGGGACAGGCAGCTAGCAGATAGTGAGGAGATGTTTGCTGTATGTGACAAAAAAAGTTTCGGCCTAAAAAATGCGTGACATCGCTTAGAGCACCTTTAAATTACCCCAGAAACTTCCATGTTCCATGTCAACTTTACATGTAATTTGAAGAGTGCAGCTGTTTTTATGAAACTGGAATTTTTGTGTAACAATTTTGTACATAAACTTTCCCTGTATGTCTGTTTAGGACACTGGAATGGTTTAAATGGAGAAGGATTGGAGAACAATTGTGATTGCAAGGACTGAAGTGTTTATTAACATCTGGCTAACATATTTGAAAGATCATGTATTTGGAAAGTTCATCTCTGCACTAATTTGCAGATGGGGAGTATTAAGAAAATAATAAAATCTTAATATTCAGTGTTGTAATGGCAAAAAAATTTGCTCCAGAAAGCATTAATCACATCCTGTAAATGGGGTTAGGATGTATTTTTTCAGATGTGTGAAGGCTGCTTTAGTTTTGTGTAAATCTAATTTTAATAATAATTTTAACAATAATTATTTTTTTGCTTTGGGAACTGCCCTTAGCAGAATGTAAATGTTTGGTTGGCTGTGCTTACTGAATGATTGGCCAGACATTTTGGAATATTGTCAGATCTTGCAGGTGCAAAGAAAAATGACAAAAAATGATCAATATCACAGAGTAAATAGGAGTAAAATTACTCTTAAACTTTCCAAGTCTACAGATCCTGAAATGCACCCACAAACTGTTTACATGCTTGAAATGGATAGATGTGGAATGTTGTGGTCTGCACAAACTCTGTCTATCTATGTTTTAAGCTGAAGGTCAAAACAAACCTGCAACATATTTTTTGGTTGCTGTCTACAAATTCTAATTCATAAGGCACTAATTGTGACATTAAATGATTAAATTTTGACGATGGGTCCTGTCTCGAGTTTTTGACTATTTTAGGATAGCGAGTGCTTCAGAGTGGCTTTTATACGAGCATACTGAAACATGTCCTTAAAACAACACTTAACATTAGCTCTCAAAACTGTGCAACTCACCGAGTGATTAGTGGTGTTCGTTGATGATTAAAAACAAATATATCAGCGCAATATTATGCTTTCAATCCGTGTTATTTACTATAGTGGAACTATATTTTCAGATACCTCACAACCGCGTATAAACTTCCGCTCGATATTTGAGTCTGAAGCGTTAGCACACTCCCGACCACTTGATGGCGACAACCACTTTGCCGCAGTTGCTCTGCTCACGCTAACCTACCAAGCGTGCCGCACAAGCCCTCAAAAGTGAAGCCAAAACGTCTCGATCGCCCCCCGGTGACCGGTCCTAGTATATGTCATAAGCCCCGCCTCCCCATGTTATTCAACGGGACGTGAGACCAACTAAATAATTAAATTACACTTCACATATCTTTTTTCTAAAGATAGTTTCGGTCATTTACTGTTGTTTCTATCACGTTGATGTAATTTCTCATGTTTGTTTTTAAAATAAGTTCGTTTTTAGTTAGTTATTTGATGCTATAAAAACGGTGCTGTGACATCATGATTGAGAGCTGTGATTGACAGGTTCTCTGTGCGAAGTTGTCACTGAAGCACCAACGGACTTTTTTTCATAATGTTTACTATGTGGTTAGTAGTTGTATTTATCTTATTTTAACGAGGTACTGCAATCAGCAGACATCATTAGAGAGGAACAGAGCAGACAAGGCCACTTAAGAAAAGTGCAGGGCGTGTGCTTGCGACTGATTCAACGCGAGTGGGGGCGGAGCCTTGATTTCGCGGCTTTACTTCCTGCTCACGACTGCGCATGACTGGTCCCGAAAAAGCTACTGCGCAGACTCAAGTTCCAATATGTCAGCGCCATATCGGGACTCTGACGGCTTCAGTTCCCTCCAATGGAAAAGAGCGAAGGGGCGTCGTCCATCTTTTTTACAGTCTATGTAACCTACTGAGAGACGGAGAACCGAGCGAAAAGACTACAACCAAATGTTTTTTTTTTTTTTTTTTTTTTTTTTTTTTTTTTTTTTTTATTAATAATGACAAAAAATACATTTACAAAAACATGGCATTAAGTTGTCACATACTACAGAAAGGATCAAGTGCATATCAAAAATAATAAAAGAAAATAAATAAATAATAATAAAAACAATAAAAAATAAAAAGGTAAAAAAAAAATTTATTTTATAAAAAAATAAATAAAAAAGGCTAGGGTTTTTTTTTCAAATCATATTCTGCTATTATACTAAAAAGTCTCATTGCATTCTTTGTTTTCATAACATTAAGGGCTTTGGTAAACGAAAGAAACTCATTATGAAATACACAAAACTTAGGGATCACTTTCAAAAACTTTGACTTGTGGATATAAAATTTCCCAAGCATGAGAATGTTATTAATCAAAAAGTCATCTTTGTTGTTGTCCATAACACAACCATAGATAATGTCCTTCAGAGAAAAGTTCTTGAGATGGAAAACCTTTGGGTGAAGCCAGTCATGTATATCAAGCCATAACGCTTCAGAATACATACAATGGAAAAATAAATGATCAGTAGTTTCATTGTCATCACAAAATACACAATTATTAGTTTCTATTCCAAACCGCTGTCGTACC
>CM070828.1:14936522-14980092 GCA_036326025.1 Chrosomus eos | reverse complement strand
GGTGTTTGGTGAGTGCACTGGCGCCGTTGTACTGTGGCTGCCGTCGCATCATCCAAGTGGATGCTGCACACTGGTGGTGGTTGAGGAGAGATCCCCTGATATGATTGTAAAGAGTTTTGGGAGAACAGTAGTACATATGAAAGCGCTATATATATAAATGCCTCATTCATTCATTCAAGATTTTATTTGATTTATTATTGAATTATAACATTATAAACATTTTATTACATGAATAATGTAATACCTATTAAGCTTTGTTATTACATTATGAGTTGCATAAGTATGAAAAATTCACACAGTGTTAAGTGAATGAGACCCAGTATACTAGACACCCAAAAGAAATGTAAAATATTTTGTTGCAATTCATTAATTTCACATTCTTCAATTTCTCTCTTTTTGTGTCACCGTCAGACGGCAGGTGTGATGTCTGTCTACCTGTTTATGAAGCGGTACACTGCAGAGGAGATGTACAGGCCACACCCGGGTTTCTACAGGCCACGCCTCAGCAACTGTTCTGACTATTCTGGCCAGTTCCTGCATCCAGATGCCAGGGCTCGTGGACGCAGTCCCTCAGACATCTCCAGTGAAGCATCCGTCCAAATGAATTTAAACTACCCTGCCCTTCTCAAGTGTCCTGACTATGATCAGATGTCCTCATCGCCCTGTTGAAATTGCAAATACACATTAGTGATATCTGAGACGGAGAAAGTTATATAGCTAGTTCTTGAAGATGCTGTGCTGGAATGGCTTTGGCACCGAAGATCCTGTGTGTTTGGACACTATTTACTTGTCTTTGCGAGCCTTCAGTTCAGTACCAAGGCAGGTTGATGGTATCATGTTATTTGTAGTGCACTACACTGATGTGTAGCAAACAGTAGGCTATCTCTGCCTTTTTCTTAAAGGAAATTTTTGGATTTTATTTTAGAATTTTTTTATTCAAACAGTCAGTTGGTTCTTTGTCATGTTTTAACCAAAACTGCAGCTTTAATTGAGAACTGATCTATGATATAAAAAAAAGTATAAAACGGCTAGTTTTTTAGTTGCCTGTTTGTTACAGCACATACTAGAAAAGAAGATAATGTGACTCACCATTAATCTGGACCTGCCCTTAGAAACCATAACACAGAGCTTAAGTATTGATGTTATTATTATGACTAGCTGTGGTCTTTGGATTAATATTTTGTGTTTGATATGAATGTTAATATTATTCCAGACTCCAGTTTTATTAATTTATTTTTTTATTATTATTATTTATTTTTACCATTTATTTATTTATTTTGATGGTCCGTAACCTTGTACCTACATGTCAATTAACTCTTAATAGTCTATTAGTTGAGTATTAGTAGACTGTTATGGGTAGGGGTCAGGGGTCGTAGAATAAGGGATTAGGGTTAGTAGAATAAGTTGACATGTACTAGCAAAGTTACTTATAGTCAGTAGAATGTCAGTTGGGGGACTATCAAAATATATTGTTAACAGATATTAAGTAGACAGTCCACTAATTTTCTAATAATACTCAAATAAGAGTTATCTGACATGTAGGTGCAACTTTACTTATTGTCAACAGATTGTCTAAAGCGGAAAATCAGCATAAAGTGTTACCTTTGTTGTTATCTGCTTGTGCTTTACATTCTGGTCTAATCAGAAGATCAACACATCATGTTGCAAAGACAACAATTGTTTTGATTATTACAAGAAAAACAAAAATCTGTATTATTGATTTTCACTGCAGTATATATATTAGAAAAGGAATAAACATGTAAAATTATATGTATGTTTTATAATAAATTTCTCGACTGTTTATATATTCCATTTGTTATGAATTGATATAATAGAAATTATTATAGATTAATCAGAGTTGGCCTATTGTACTTTTGCAAAATAGACTCTGTCATCCTCTTGCATATATCATCCAATGCTAGTTGAATTTGTCTGAAAACAAAAGCTAAAAATAAGAACATATATATTTAGTTACTCATGCACAAAATGGCAAAGCAACTCACCCAAAGGAAAATTTTATTTTTTTAATTTGGCCGTTAAATTTAGTTTATTTTCACATAAAGTCAATTTCTCTGGTAGTCCAAAATGTACAGCACATCAAATAATTTTGCCACTTTCTTCTTAAAATCATCTCTTTTTTTCAGATTTCATATGGGCCATCAATATGTTAAATATGTAAATATGCTGGAGAGACTTTTATATTGATGTTACACTAACGTGTAAATGCTGCGTAGATCTATCCAAAACAGCATTCTTTTCTTACCCAATCTCATCACAGTAAGCCTCAATAATTATATATTGAGTGTTGGGTTTGATACTTAATGTCCTTAAACAAAGTTCCAGCTTCTATTATAAAAAATATATTACTTATCAGTTCAGAGAACATATATTTTTTAAATGCATTAGAATTTTCTTCTCAGCATCAGCAATTTCTAGCTTGTCCATAGCCAAGCAGGAGCCACGTGATGAGAGTGATGTGCGATGACTGACAGGACGATGTAGGCAAAAGCAAGAGAACTTTTGTTAATAAAAGTTGAATTTCTTTGTTTAACCGAAGTGAATTTGTCTTTGTTTTATAGTTTACATAATTAAGCATTAATTTTAAAGTGAGGGGAAAATCCAAAGACCTTTACATTTTTTGTTCAGCGCAGGTACCATATCTTCAATCTTATTAATTTTGTTAATAAAAGTTCTAACAAGCAAGTTTGTCAATATGTCATTTTTTTTCATTAAGAATATTATTAAATCAATATAACCCTAATAGCACACTTACATCTCAAAAATGTCTGTTTGATTGATCAATACATCCAGGTTTCCTGCCAGACGTTAAATAGACGTTTAGAAAATGTCTTTAAAGCTGCAGTCCGTAGCATTGTCCCTTTTTGTCGCCATCTCTGTTCGAAATCTGTAACTGCAGTGATTCGCGGAATTATAATCTTTACGTGGGTTGTAAATCGGCATGAAACAGCGCGGATAAACACAGTGTTTTGAGGCGAGTGCTGCTGTCAATCACCGCGCTGTGTGGATACTGTCATTCAGAATCACAGATTCACGTTTTGAAAGCTTGACCAACATAAGAATTTTCACCGGAAAATGTCTTCTGAACAAGTAATGGCGCTTTTCCACTGCATGGTACGGTACGGTTCGGTTCGGTACGGCTCACTTGTGGTGCTTTTCCACTGCATAGTACGGTACGGTACGGTGCGCTTCGGCGCGCTTTAATGGTACCTGATCTGTTGAGGTTCCAAGCGTACCGTACCGGTACTAAAATGTGACGTGAAACACTGCAGATCACTGATTGGTCAGACAGACAGAATCGTCACTACCAGCGTCATTGGATTTGCGACACGAGACACTAAACCCGCTATACAGAGTCATATAACCAGTAGACAACAGCCAACACGGTAGCACCTGTGTTTTACTTACTTGAAAAAAAAGAAGAGATCAACACTTTAAAAAGGAAATGGCTGAATCGTGGTCGAGGTGCAGACGTTCCTCTCGTTGGTTGCCTAGGAGCGGGTCCACGAGGCGGATGGGGCAAAACAGAATGAAAAAGTGTTCCAAGAAGTAGCAGCTAGCTCAGCTAGCCGCACACGGCTATCACCGGACCTACAAACAGTGTAACGATCAGTCCCACCCACTTTGAATGGGTACTAACTGCAGTGGAAAAGCAACCGAGCTAGCGAACCGTTCCGCGCCGAATCGAACCGTACCGAACCGAACCGAGCGTACCATGCAGTGGAAAAGCGCCATAAGTAACATCCATTTTTGTTCTGATCAACTAAGGGGGGAATAGCATTCGACATGACAAGCGATCGTTAGATTTAATCAGCGCGATTTAACGTTAACGTTACAGCAACCGTGAAAATCATAGCCTAACGTTACTTTGTTCTCAAATTGTTCATGTTAACAACATCACCATTGCGTGACTAAAGTTATTTAATGTGTTTTATGATTACCTGTGTAGTTCAGAATTTATATTCTCCATAATAGCTAAACGAGAAAGACACAACAAAGGAAACTCCATAACTGTGTGAATTAAGAAAACGTACTGTTACACGATTGAACTATTGAAATGTCTTACTTGTTCAGCAGAAAAAGCCGTCTCTTCTTCTGTTTCAAACTCCTTCAAAACACAGAGTTCACGCACCTTTCAAAAGCCCCACCGATGTGTATCCTTGTGTTCGCATGAGACGGTTTCTTTCTCTTTCCACCTTAAATCCGAAGTACGAAGTCTTTTGGGTTTTATAACTGGTTAATCTCCAGTTGACACTGATGATTGTTGTTTGGATCTTTCTGGATCCGCCATGAGTTTAATCATGTAAAGTGCTTCGAGAAAAGCCCATCTCTACATCTCCTCACGCGCAGTATAGCCGGCGGCGGCTAGCCGAAACTCCTTCTTTATGTGTACGGATATGACGTAATGACGCAAAGACATGCTCGAATTTCCCGCGAAAACCCACCAGTACCACTGGAATTAAAATCATTATTACAAGCTAACCGTTTTGAATCTAGCTATGGTAAGCAGATAGTTTTGATCACTGGCTGAAGATGTTTTTTTTTTTAAATAATTAATTTGGATTATTTTTAACTTAAAAATTTTATGGACAGCAGCTTTAAGATGTTTATGATTTATTAAAGACATTTCGTAGATGTTTGTACACAGCAGATGCTTTCTAGATGAAGCGCTCTTTAAACGACATCTTGCAGATTTCAAAATGCTCACACAGAAACGCATCTTCGAATGCATCCGTTCCCGAGATTGGTTTGCAGCTTTTGGCTTGAAGGACATGTACTTTAATGTCTCAAATCTCCCTCGACACAGGCCGTTTCTGCTCTTTGCGTTTGAGGGTCGAGCATATCAGTACATGGTCCTGCCCTTCGGGCTGTCCCTGTCTCCCCATGTCTTCACGCCAAGACAGAGCCTCCCAAGAGGTGATGGTCCTGAGGTCTGAGGCCAAGTTGGAGCTCCAACCTGAGGTAGGGCAGAGAAAGACGCAGCCGAAAGATTGTAGGATTCCAGGATTTTATATTTGGGGTGGCAAGGGTGGGGGGATATAAATGCAGAATGAGGGGTGGGAACTAGGCTTCCCATAGTATGTAAAAAAAAGTTATACCGGTTATATGAGGGACATATGCTTATTTGCATGAATTTCTTATGTTCAGTGGGCTAACAGTAAATTTTAAACTATCAGCCATTTCAACTCCACAGGAAATATAAATCTTTAAAGTCCCTGTAAAGGCAATTTAAAAAAAAAATTCTAAACACATTAGAAACGTTAGAAATGTATAGCTAAAACATATTACAAAGACTGTGAACTGTGAAATACTGAATTGTTGAGTTAGACCGTTAAACAGTTTTTCACCATTGCTATTTTCCGGATTTTCTGGGCGGGGCTAAAACAGGGCTCGATGACGCACTGGAGCCCTTGAGCTCCTGGACACGCTCTACTTGGTGACGCACTGGAGCCACTGATGCTGGCCGCTCCCCTAACAATAGGCTTGTTTGAGATGAGCAAAATCTGCGCAGAACGATCACCGGTGATCAGCGGGTAATGCATGCCGGTTAGAAATGTGTCCGAGAGCGGTCCGCCTTGCTATGATGTCATGCTGACGTGTGTCAAAAAGCTCTCGCGAGAGCAAGCCGCACGTGTCGGATTCTGCAGTCGCGCGCAGTTGCTCTCCACCGACTGCGCTGATCAAAAGCATGATGGGAAACGACTTGCTGACGACACAGCTTAATGTTGATTGGTTTAAACAACCGTGATGTATTGTTCTCTTTTAAAATGTTTGATTTTAAAACTCGGATATCATGTTTTGTATACTATGTTATGATGTGTGAATATTCCCAAACCCTCGGACAGTGCAATCTCTATGGGATATGTCATTTTATTATAGGCCAATATAAAAAAAAACACATCCTATGTCTGTATTAAAGAAAAAAATATTGATAAACACTTATTTGGAATGGAATTAAATAACAAGTACTTTGGGTGTCTTGTTCATTATATTTATTTTCATATAAAAGCAACAGAACTTAAATTACATCCAGTTTATTAGCAACAATGTGCACGAGTGTGAATCCCGTGAATCCCGCGATATCCGCCTTTGATCTCACAGGTGTCTGATCCACTGCGAGAAGAGAGATCTGTCCGTCTTGCCTGAACTTTTTTCACTCATCCTCTCACTGCAGCCGCCTACTCTTGACTACATTTCAGGCGAGGCAAGGCGCATCTCAAACGAGCCTAATATTAATACATTCACATCAGTTTGCCGCTCAATAGGCTTTATGCCGAGCGTCACGTGACCAAGCCGGAAAACAGATCGCATCGCTTCCGATTCAGGACTTTTGTATGTGCTTCATGAACATTTTTGCGGTTTTACTCAAGATAACTTAAAAGGAGCAAGCAAAAATGAGCATAACCAATGTCCCTCGCATGTGCAGATTGATATTTAAAAGTTTTTTAATTTTTCTTTTTCACACGTTTAGATATTTAAATAGCATAAAACACCAATAACAAAGTGAACTTAGTAGGTTAGCTGATTACCTTAAAAATCCATAGATATCGTAGTTAGTTCTTACGGCTGTTAACACTTTCTCTGACAAGCGGATGCAATGAGACCCGTTTCCCGGTTTGGTCACGTGACGCTCGGCATAAAGCCTATTGCGAGTTACTGTCAGTACTATGAGCTCCTTGCACATAGCAACCTGACGTCATATCCGCAACGGGTAAATACGGCTCGCTCTCTTCCTGTTTGAAGGCGTACAGACACAACGTAGATATTTTCCTCCGCCTAATACTAGAAAACAGTACAGCATTATAACACGCATATTCTGTCAGCCCGTGGTTTATTAGCCTAATGTAAGCTAGCATACTAACGTAAGCCATAAAGTTTGAGATATATAGACTTACCTTCATATCCGTGGATATATGAAGAGGCATACATTTTAAAGCCATTCTCTCTAATTTGCTGGTAGGTGATTTGGAGGACGACTTACAAAGGCGATATACGTCCGTTATTGTAAGTTTCGGCAACTCTTGTAAACATCTCATCTCATAGTGTAGAACAGCGCCGTAAAAGACGAGGCCGCATGTCTGGTAAGAAAGTAGTTACGTGCAAGGAGCCCATTATTAGTTACTGCCTACAGTTTGCGAGTTAGCTATGCCTTCGTCACGGAAATGCGTACTACCTGGATGCGATCATGTACAAAACCTTATTTAAATTTCCTAAAAACGATCACATCAAGAAGAGTTGGATTAATTTTGTGAAGAGACACCTTGTTGGAGAGCTGAGGATCACCACCAAAACCCGCCTCTGTGGTGATCATTTTACACAGGATAGTTTTATAAACTTTCTTCGGAGACAACTTGGATTCACTGATAATCCGCTGTTACTGGTGAATGGGGCCGAACCGACTATCTCCCGCCGCAGCGTTCGTCCTCCTGTCGCGCCGACAACATGGTGCCATCATCGGCAGTGCGTGCCCACCAATGAGTGTAAGTTGCCTTGTGTGCTTATGTTATAATTATAGTAGGTAGTCCACAGTAACTCTACTGCTGCTGTAGCGGTGACAGTTGAGTGTGGCGACCACAGACATAATAAATACATAGACGCCCTATTAGCCGCTGGAGCGTACGTCAACGGCGCCGCCATATTGGGGATGGCAACTTTCCCATACCTCTCATACCGGGAATTTAGAAAAATGCCTGTTTTGTGTGCTGCTTGGGGCTGTACAAATCGCCACACAATTGAAAACAGCTTTCGAGGAATTACCTTTCACAAGCAAGACTGAACATTTGTTTTTGGTTGTATTTGGTCATGATTTAACCATCTGATGGTCTTCAAAAAAAAAGTAACAATACAAAAAAATAGACAATAAGATTTAATTTTGTAACAAAACAATTTTTTTTTTAACAAATATAATTTACTCTGTTTATTAATGTTTTTACTCAACATTTGTGCAGTTTTTGGAGGATTTATGATTTTTTTTTTCTATAAATAAATAAATAAATATTTATTTAAATAGGATTTTTACAAAAAAAAACTGCATTTTATGTTAAATAAACTTTATAAAAGACCCAGATTTCTAACTTTCATTCCAGGGTATACCATGGATAATTTTACAAGGTTTAATGTAAGATTTTTGCCCATTTTTTGGAAAATACAGGTTAAAATTTGTAATAAATCACTTTAACCACTAGATGGCTATAGGGCTCCACTAGGCCTATACTATTTGAATTACTGAAAGATAGTTAAATTCAGATGGATTCATATCTAAATATGATAAAATCACAATTATAACAAAAATAAAATACTTTTTGTCACAGCTTAGCATTTTTTTTGTACTGAAAAACAACAGTTTTTCAATAATGTTGCATTATGATTAGAATTAAACCTGAACAACATGTTAAAAAGAGAAATGTTGGAGTCTTAAGATTTGATCATTTATTTAAACTGAACAGCAATAACAAATTAGCAAATAAAGCAGTAAAAATAAAATATTTGTAAAAAAAATAAATAAATGGGGAAGAAAATCGAACAACTAGGAACAATAGTTTGGAACAATAGAACAATAGTTGGTCTCATCTCTTTTATTTTTTTTTTATAGCCTTACAAATGTATTCCTGTGTGTGTGTGTGCACATTTTCAATGTGTCTTAGTGTTACCAATTTATTTTTGCGGTGGTTCTGCATTTTAGATTATTTTATTTTACAAATGTGTGTGTGTGCGCGTGTGTGAGCATGATAATTTTGGATTGTGGATGTTTTTTGCATTGTTGGAAGTGTGCCACTTTATTTCTGTCATGTCTGTCTGTGTTCTGCGTTATTTCTGATTTTGATGATGAATTTTGTCTATTTTGAGTCCAATAATAAATAAGTTATTTATTTATTTATAGATATTTAAAAGATATCATAAATAATCCAAAAACTGCACAAATGTTGAATAAAAACATTAATAAACAGAGTCAAATTATATTTGTAAAAAAAAAAAAACTATTGTTCTGTTACAAAATTAAATTATATTTTTTGGGGTCCAATGGACCCCGAAGACCACGAGTGTGACTATTTTTGTCACGCCTACATAAAAACAGATAACATTCCATTTTGGTGTTAGAGAGGCCGTAGGAAGGCCACTGAATTATTAGAAAAATAATGCACACCGAGGTGTGATAATAATAATTCACACTCCGCTTCGCGTCGTGACTGCATTACCACACCTCGGTGTGAAATATTTTTCTAATAATTCAATGGCCTGTCGTCAATTATTCCTTACTTAAATCTTGACCAAATACAACCAAAAACAAACGTTCAGTCTTGCTTGTGAAAGGTAATTCCTCGAAAGCTGTTTTTAATTGTGTGGCGATTTGTAGTTGCTTAGTTGCTTAAACACCGACTCTAAACAGACTGTGAACACAGACTGAACACGCGTTTGGGCATGATCAGTCATAATAAGTATCAAATTACATTCATAACTGGCCTTAGTAAGTGTGTCCCGGCTTTATACAGTTATGAGAGAGAGAGAGAGAGAGAGAGGAGAGAGAGAGAGAGAAGAGAGAGAGAGAGAGAGAGAGGAAGAGAGAGAGAGAGAGAGAGAGAGAGAGAGGTTGCAATAATGAGACAGAAAAGCATGTGCGTCATTATTATTTATTTATTAATTAAATTCGTTTTAATTAATTCGTTCATTCTTGTTTTCTGTAATTGACAGTAGATAACCTAATAAATGAAACACACAAAGCCCTTTTAACAAGTAGGCCTATCAAAAATTATTTGTTATATTATCTGGAATAATTACGAAAACCTGTGCACCAGGACTATGAATTTATTTATATAGCCTATTCAGTTTAATTTTTTATTTAGCCTATTATAGATAGGACTACATACTTTATTTATTAAAATTAAACTGTATGTGTCCATTGATTGTGAAGTTAGACATTGAAAACTGCAGATCATGCGCATGGAGCCGCATGTTTTTTCTTGTTATGAATTGTATCCTATTTTCCATTACAGTTAACTACGCGCAGTGATATGGAACTGTACTGCAGTCAAACCTGCCTGGAACTACTTTAGCCGTGCGTTTCCCTGAAAATAATTGCACACCTTAGAACGTTCTCAACCAATCAGAATCAAGCATTCAACAGCCCTGTAGAATAATTAGTAATAGTAACGTTCAGAGAATACATTTAAAAATACTACTGTTATTGTGTCACGAAATGTAGTTTTAATAGTTTTTCAGTCAACAATGTAGTTGTTTAAAGCTCAAATATGTGATTTGTGATTTTATAAAGATAGCGCCTATTTAAAATTTTGATCTGACGTTTTCGGAGTTGTAAGATGCGATCACCGGGCGCTCAGCGCTCGTCTACCCTGCCTGGAACAGCCGTACCTCGGCCAGTGCTTCTGACGTTTGCCGCTGGCTCAGATGTCTCTAGTCTAGTGACTAAACATGAGATATAATTTGTCTTGTGTATATCTAACGGGCGATCTTTGGTCTCATTAATCTATAAATGGTTCCCTGGTAAATCGTTCTGGCTGAGGGCAAAGTGAAGTTTCATAACTTTATATTTAGGCTATTTTAACGTTGTATCCTATTGTATGTTTGACTGAAGCTAATTCTGTTATAATGGCTATTACTGATCAATAAAAATGAAATTTAACAAAAAGAGTTAAATATTAAATATAAGTCACTATTAACTTATTTTTTATTGTGTAGCCTATATTCTGTAATTGATATTTCTTATTCTATTGCTATTATTATAGTATTATTAATAAACTAGTTTTAAAAAACAGCGTTTAGGGACTTTGGAAAAGTCCCAGAGAGAAGTAAGGAGTTTACCATCTATCTGCTTCTAAGCAGTTTAACACACTTTTGAAAAAAAAGGTGGGAAGAGTTTCAAGGGCGCAGGTTGATGGTTTAAGGTGCTGTACTGTTTCTTCCAAAATTTTACAAATAATTTATTCGAAATCAGACATAGTAACTTTTTTGAGGATGTGGTCTGATCTGTCTTACCTCAGTGCTCCACGAGGATATGATCCCCTTTCTGATATTATTGATTGTTTTAGAGACGAAGGAAGCAAACTCGCTGCATTTGCTGTCTGAGAGCATTTCACTGGGGATCTGGCTTGGGGGTTTGTTAGACTCTTTACAGTAGCAAAAAGAGTTTGTGTGTAATTTATGTTTCTTGAGAAGAAAGTCTGTCTAGCTTTCCCTAGTTCTACATTGAAAGCACGAAGGCTGTATTTATAGATGTTATAATGGTATACAAGTTTTGTCTTCCGCCACATGCGCTCAGCTTTTCTTCATTGTCTTTTCATATTTTGCACTGCTGTTGAGTTTCTCCAAGGTGCTTTTTGTCTGCCACTCCTCTTCCTGAGTTTCACTGGAGCAATATCTTCAATTACACTCTGTACTTTTGAGGCAAAGGACTCAAAGAGAGAATCAACAGAGTCCGCAAATATGCTTGGTGTTAAAGATATGGCCTAGTGTTCCCATTTAAGCATCTCTTCTTGACAGACACAGATCTAGATTTAATAGTAGGAGAGATCAATATATCAAAGAAAATACAGAAATTATCAGACAGTGATAATAACAATAACAATCGATGAAATGTTTAGACCCTTACTGATAAGTAAATTTAGAGTGTGTCCATGATTGTGTGTGGGTCCGTGTACATGTTGAGTCAGATCAAAAGTATTTAAAACAGTTATGATTTAGTTTGCCATATTGGTTCCTGCATTATCTATGTGAATAGTATAATCCTCAGCAATAGCAAAACAGTCAAACTCTGAGAAAAGTGTTGATAACAGTTATGTAAAGTCCTCAGCAAAGGCTGGAGAGTATTTTGGAGCCCTGTAAATAATGATAAGTAAAATGCGTGGAGCACCTTTTAACACAATACCCAGATATTCGAAAGACAGGTAATTCACAAATTAACCTTGCTTACATTGATAGACATCTTTAAATAGAGCAGAAACACTCCCACCTCTCCTATGCGCTCTGCAATAAAGTTAGAAGAGGCTGTTTCATTGAGGACTATTGTAACCTACTGCAGTTGTCTTCTAGCCAAGTTTCATTTAGAAGCATAAAATCTAGGTTGTTAGTGGTTAAGTCATTTACTAGAAGTGATTTATTTTTAAGTGATCGGATGTTTAAAAGTGCCACTTGACAGTGTTATTTTTTGCTCCCAAAGCAATCTTAGTTTGACATGTAACAGGCAGCAGATTAGACAGATTTGCCGTACGGCTTGAGAAGACCTTAGACTTTCTATCATGTAATATAAAGAAATAGAGAAAGATTCAGGAACACTAGGTTCCCGCTTGTTTTGAAAACATTTGATAAAGTTACTGTTATCATAGCGGGGACCCGACACATATCACTGAGAGTGAGAGTGATCAGTTGTTTTTGGTTCACCGAGAGCAGATGGAGGAGGGTGTGGGCCCTGGCGTTGTGGCAGAGGCCAAAGAGCTCTCATAGTGGGTGGGGGAGGGCCAGCTGGGCCCTCATGCTTTGGTGGCCACCCCTTTTTGCTTGATATCTGGGGGCTTGCAGCAAAAGAGTGGGATAGTTTAGTTCCAGCATACACCTATTCCTCCAATTTCTCGGAGAAGCTCAGAAGCGGGGAAGATGGAAAGAGGAATAACATGTCTGGTGAGAGGGGCTATTGCTCTGGTGTTACCGGAGGCTGTGATATTTTGTCCTGGTTTTCCTGGCTGTTTTCCAGAAAGTCATCCTTGGGTACTCAAACTTCGAACAGTTCTAACTGGTCCACTGAAGAACGTCTGAACTTTCAGTCTTCTAATTGTTTCAAAATGTTCACTGAAATCCCTCGTGAGGCGTTCTGACTGCTCTTTCTCAGTATCACCGATTTACAGTCTTATGTGGCATCAGAATGTTCTGAAGTTCCTTGTTTACATCAGAAGTTGTTGCTTGTGGAAGGCAGCACGTAGTTGTGTTTCTGATTATGGAGTCACTATCAGAGTCCACAATATACGACATTCTGTACCTTATGGACTTCAGTGGTAAAAGCAGCTTTATGCCACTAGGGGGGAGTAGAGTATGATTTGGACCGTGTATGAAGAGTGGGGCAAGAGAGAGAAAAGGAGTAAAGGAATGGAGATAATGTATGCGTGTACACCAAAGGAATGGAGATACTGTATGTGTGTACACTTTTATATCCTTATTTATTTATTTTTATCATTTGTTAAAGTGTAAATTGCAGGTTAATTTTTTTACAAGATAATGCAATGTGCTTAAAGATAAGAACCGCCCACCATTGTTTTGTATGTTTTTTATACCAAAATGCTGAATATAATATGAAAAGTTGGTACTTTTTACAGTGGTTTTTAGCACTCCCGCTCCCTTCCGCTAAGCTGGGCGTGACGTCATATCAGGGACTCCAAGCGGCAAGCGTCTAACGCAAGCTTTCTTTTTAGATTCAGCAGCAGTGATGAATGAAATAACTCAATTGTAAACATACTCGTGTGTGCTGGCTTCATGAGGACCGTGATCCTGCCTGAAATGAGATTAAGCTATTCGCAAAACAAACTGGCATGCGCCATAACCAACCATAGACTGTAAAAAAAATACGAGAATGCTGCGTGAGGCACGTCAGATTTGCCGGTCGCGGGTCGAGCTGCTCCACTAAACTCCAAAACGCGTTCACCTCACGGCAGCACACCTCCACTGCTGATTCCATTGGGTGGCATAGCCCACACAAACACCTGTCTCTGTTTCTTTCTGACAATGAGCATCACAAATTAGTAGCGTTTTAGCAGGCAATATCGCGTTCTGTCAGCAGATGCCAGCAAAAGCGCCAATGTGTCTGTGCATCTCTACAGCTCTGATTAGGACTAACGTTACTAACACCATGTAAGTAAATAATATCTTCAGTCGTTGTCCCTCCTTGATATTCTACATGACGGCAAGATTTTGAAAAGACTTTGGCTTGTTCCCTAATGTTATCCGGGTTAGCTCCAGGCTAACCTAGGCTAGCTCTAGCTACTCACCAGGACACCTGACCAACCCTCCACTCATTTTCCACACATCAAGCATTAATTACTCTTTAAGGGCCATGATTTCTGGCAATTTCCTCCCCTCAGTCACGCCTGACTAGTTCAAAATTATAAGGCTGTGGTCCATCAAAGATTTGATGGTTTTCCACCTCTCCATAGTCAAGCCACAAACAGTGGTGGTAATCTAGCAGAGTATAGGTTGCGGCTCCCTGTTATGATGTCATCACATTACGGTAAAAAACACGCTACCTTTGAAGAAACCCCAATAAATGTTATCTTAATGCATTTTAAGACAGAAATGTTTAAATATATACATATTGAGCACTTTATTTACACATTAATTGATTGTGGTGGTTAACCTGCAATTTACACTTTAAAGGGAATAATTAATAATAATAAAGATGGCTGTGCTTACACTCCACACTTATTTACTAATTCTAAGTGAGCCCATGATATTTTTAAAAGCATGGCTTAACATATTTGAAAATTATGTATTGGTGCTTGCAGACATCCAGATTCTTGAGGGTTTCCAAGGGTACAGCACAAGCTAGTATAGTATGAATGAGGTGACTATACTTTCACAGAGAGTAATGCATGTGAATAAGACCTCAGGAAAGTGGAGACTGTTCTGCATTGTTATGCTGAAGGATGAAAATTCAAAACTAGTGTTAGTTTACTTTCTCTATCCTCCCAGAAAGCATGTGCAATGCACTATACTGATGCTAAACGAGAGACTAAAATGCAGCCTACATTAAAGACTAAATACCTTAGTGAGGCTCTCGGTTACTGAATGTTTCACATGAAAATCACTCTGCCCATGCTTATTTATTTTTAAATATGTCTACAGGTTTTTCCACTCTCGGCATGGTTATTGTGGCTGAACTGAAATTACAGATTATTATTTAACTGTAATATACTTTTTTCCACTTCTACATCTGTACAAGTCCAACACACCACAGTGACTAATGCTGCCAACTCAACAAAGCGTGTCTTAATGTTCAGCATGTTCAACAGAAATTGCGACAACTGCCATTTGCCATCTGTGATGCTATTTCAGTGGAACTGCATTCTGTCGATCTTAGCTAAGCTAAGCTAAGCTATACAGCTGTTATAACGCATACCATTAGGGACCCTTTCCAGGGAACAACTGATACTCATGAGGGCATTTTCTCTGCATCAGCTACGGAGAGAGACTCCAGAAATGCATAAGAGTTACAGTTTTAATTATGACTGAATACATGTAAATGGCAGTTTAGGAAGATGTTTTCCATGGCCATCTGCTGATGGTTGTATATCATCTCTGCTCATTCTTTGGATTGACAACATGACACGCAAAATTTATTCTCAAATATACTAATATAGTCCAACCTCTTCATGCCTCAATCCAAAAAGACCAAGAATTTTGCTGGTCCAATGTTACGCAAGCTATCACCAGAGGGAAACACCTCAAAGTTCCAAGCCCAGCGATAATGCATTTCTGATCATGCTTTACCACCTATTGTAACTACAGATTATGGTATTGGCACAATACTAGTTTACATGTGGCGATTTCCACTGCATGGTACGGTTCGGCACAGCACGGTTCGCCTCACTTCGCTTTTCCACTACGTGGTACGACTTGGCACGGTAAGACTCGTTCACTCGGTTTGTTTTTCCACTGTTAGTACCGCTTCAAAGTGGGTGGGCGTTATAGTTTATCCGCTCCTCGGCAACCAACGAGAGGAACGTCTGCACTTCATCCACTGATTCAGCAATTTCTTTTTTGGAAGTTTTTTTTCTTTCTGTTTTCTTCAAGCAAGCCAAGCAAGTCGTTTTAAAACAGGTTCTACAACGGTGGCAGTTACTGGCTATTTTAAATCTAGCGTGTTTGATGTCTCACAAATACAATGACACTGGTAGTGATGATTCTGTCTGACCAATCAGTGATCTGCAGTGTTTTCACGTCACATTTTAGTATCGGTTGGAACGCTTGGAACCTCAACAGAGGTGGTACCATTTGAGCGCCAATGAATCGCCACAAAGTGAGCCAAGTGGTACCGTACCATGCAGTGGAAAAGCGCCAATGGAGAGACAGAAGACTTTTTTTACTATCACGCTTACTTTCTGAAGCAGAGAGAAATATGCAGTCATTGAAAAATATGCATATAGCAACAAGGTCCAAGATTTCTTTTTTTTGTGTGTGTATATAATCATTTTATCAGATGATTATATGCTTTAAGAATTTAAGTTCAAGTCAAGTTCAAGTTCATTTATTTGTATAGCACATTTAAACAGCCACTTAGACAGACCAAAGTGCTTTACAGAACACACAAATAAGAAAAGTAAAAACAGCAAAACAACCCCTAAAACACATAAAAAGCAGCAGAGCTACGAATAGCCTTAACAAAGATTCAAATATAAAATCGTAGAAATAATGGAAAAAAAAAAAAAAAAAAAAAAGAGATCAATAAGCTAAAGAGAACAGGTAGGTTTTTACCAAAGACTTAAAGATCGAAAGGGTGGGGGCCGTTCGGATCTCTAGGGGCAGGGTGTTCCACAGACGAGGCCCTGCCACTGCAAAAGCACGCTCCCCTCTACGCTTGAGTCTGACACGAGGGACTACCAGCAGAGCCTGGTCGTGTGACCTTAGGCTTCTGGACGGAGTATAGGGCTGAATAAGTTCGGATAGATAGGCTGGAGCTAAGTTGTGTAAAGATTTAAAAACAAATAGGAGGATTTTAAAATCTATTCTCTGACGGACTGGCAGCCAGTGTAACGATTTAAGAATCGGAGAGATATGGTCATATTTGCGACAGTTAAGAATGAGTCTGGCCGCAGCATTTTGGACCAACTGAAGACGTGCAATTTGGGAAACTGATATCCCACAGTAAAGTGAATTGCAATAGTCTAGCCGACACGTGATGAATGCATGAACCGCCATTTCCATAGTTATTGGAGTAAGAAAGCCTTTGATTTTAGAAAGTAAGCGAAGTTGGTAGAAACCGGAACTGATGACAGATGAAATATGTTTGTCAAATTTTAAAGACTGGTCAACAAGAAAACCTAAGTTCCGCACTCCTGTAGATATAAAACGAGATAGATCCCCAAGTCTGGGCTTGTACACTGGGACCTTTCACTCGGGCTGAAGACAATGACCTCGGTCTTATCATCATTTAGAGAGAGGAAATTTTGAGCCAGCCATGCCTTTACCTCCTCTAGGCATAATAGAAGAGAGTTTAACGCTGCAGGGTTATTTCTTTTAAATGGAATGTAAATTTGGGTGTCGTCTGCATAAAGATGAAATGATACACTGTGTTTCCTTAAGATAGCGCCCAACGGTAGCATGTATAGAGAAAATAGAGAGGGAGCCAAAATGGAGCCCTGTGGAAGACCACAGGTTAGAGGTGCCATGGAGCTGGAAAAATTACCCATTTTAACTAAAAACTTTCTGTCAGAGAGGTACGACTGAAACCATGACAGGACAGAGGCTTTTAGGCCCACCCCAGTCTCAAGTCTAGCCAACAGAGTAGGGTGGTCAACAGTGTCGAAAGCTGCCGAAAGGTCTAAGAGAACTAGAACCACAGAATCACCCGAATCAGTGGAGATAAAAATATCGTTTAGCACTCTCAGAAGGGCGGACTCAGTGCTGTGAGCAGTCCTGAACCCAGATTGAAAAGCCTCATAAATACAGTTATTTGAAAGAAAGTGCTGAAGTTGATTAAACACGATTTTCTCCAATAACTTGGAAATAAAAGGCAAGACAGAGATGGGTCGGTAATTTTGTAAAATAGAAGGATCCAGTGAAGGCTTCTTGAGCAAAGGAGTGACCGTAGCCACTTTAAGATTAGCTGGAACAGAGCCCGTATTGAGACACTTGTTAAAAAGGGATACCAAACCTGGACCCACAGAGTCGATGATTAACTTTAGAAATTTCGGCTGAATGATATCATTTGGACAAAATGAAGGTTTGAGCTTGGTGCACACATCCTTTAGTGTCTGGAGGTTGATAGGATCAAAAACCTCCCAAACACAAGTAGTGGGTGACACGAATCGGGGGAGAGTTAAGTTAGGGCAAACACTAAGTCTTAATTTAGTGATTTTGTTCACAAAAAATCTCTGGAAATCTTCACATAGAGCATCAGAGGCAACAGAGAGTTTAGAAGAAGGATTTATAACAGACTGAATGACTGAAAACAAGACCTTTGGGTTGGAGTGGTTGGATTCAATTAAGTTAGAGAAATATGCAGCTTTAGCTGACTTAGCAGCCTTTTGGTATGCTGTAAGAGCGTCTTTGAACAAATGGAAGGAGACAATCTGCCTGTCTCGCTTCCATTTGCGTTCGGCCCGCTCTACAAATTTGTCTTTGATGACGAGTGTCAGAGTTTTGCCACAGATTAGATTTTGGTTTGGATATGTGAGGCTTGAGAGGAGCAGTCACGTTTGCTACCTCAAGCCAGGCAGAATTTAAAAGACTGAAATGTTGATCCACATCCAGGTCAGATAGTGGTTGGTCCAAGTCCAAGTGTGAGCATAGTTCAGCAAAACACAGGTCGAAGTTAGTGCTGAACTGAGGAGAGTAGACCCGCGACATAACAGGTGCAATAGTGGGTTGATAGAGCTCCGGGAGAGACAGTGAGAATAGAATAGGCTTGTGATCGGAGAGCAGACAATCAGAAAATACAATATCAGTGACATCAATCCCGTAGGATAACACAAGGTCAAGTGTATGTCCCTGGATGTGCGTAGAGTTTTTGACCCACTGCAGTAGATTAAAAGCATCTATTAAGTCAAGAAACTCCTGCGATAAGGAATTTGAATGACAACAGACGTGAATATTAAAATCTCCAACTAAAAGGAAGCGATCATAGTTTGTGGCAATACTGCCAATGAACTCAGTAAATTGCTGTATGAAAACCATTGGTGGAGTGTGGAGGACGATATATCACCCCTAGGCAGATGGGACCATTCCAGTCTAGGTGGAGAAGCTGAGATTCAAAGCTGGGGAAAGCCGTTACAGTGACTAGCCGGCAGCGTGAGGAGAAAGAGTTGTTTAGGACAGTTATAATCCCACCCCCACGACCACTCGGACGAGGAGAGTTAAAAAAAGAACAGTTTGCTGGAACCAGTTCTGAGAGAGGAGTTAAATCACCGACCTTTATCCAGGACTCTGTGATGAACATAAAATCCAGGTTGTGAGAGGAGTAGAAGTCGTTTAACAAAAAGGTCTTATTCACCGCAGAGCGTGCGTTGATTAGTGCCAGTTTGGGTGGAGGAATAATCACGTGGGATGACGGCGCCTTTCTCAGCGAGCGCAGATTTCCGTGATTAACTCCGTTCTGCCGGGAGCAGAGGCCAACACTGCGGAGATCAGCACGAATGACAGGACTCAGATGGAGGGGGAAAACAGGACGAAGGCATCGGTAAACCGCATCCCGCGGGTGCCAGGCAGCAGCGCTGCGCCGAAGCAAGCTGCCAGCTTGTACAAGAGTCTTCAGTTTCGTGATGTAGCCTCCGCGTGTTCCTCGTTTCCGCCTTCGCTTTCTCCGCGCGGTGGTTAGTGGCCGCCACCAGCCATCATGCCGGAGGATCGGTCGGGGAGGCTCGTCCGAATTGTGTAGGGGGCAGCCCACGTCCACGGTGTATAAGTTGGTAAGTGAAACGCCAACAGAGATACGGATGTCTAGGAGAGCTTGACGGGCATATACTAGCCGCGAACAGCAGATAAACGATAGATCAGACAGGCAGAGAAGAAAACACAGGAGTAACAGACGGCAAGCCAAACACACCGGCGCCATCTTGAAAAAATTTAAAGGAATTTTATTTCAATTTTTTTGGAACCAAGGTTCCAGTTTCACTTGTGAAATCTTCCATGTCTTAAAATGCCTGTATCTGGACATTGGTGCACTTTTCTATTGAGATGTCAGCCATTTTACTATGTTTCTCATTAGCAAAAGCCTTGGGGGAGCTGGTATGAGGATTTCAGAAATTAGAGGTTCAGTGAAAAAGTAGCCGCTCCACAAATCAATGTAGAGGGATTTGCAAAAATTAAACAAATTTTATGTTTTGCCTGTATCACTATTTAACAGAATATTGTTTATTATCTTTATGAGCGCTCTCTCTGTGCTGTGATGTGGTCGGAAACCAGATTGAAAAGTATCCATTTGAGGTTAGGAAGTTGTTCAGCTGATTGAAGACAACTTTTTCAATGATCTTGCCTATGAAAGGAAGATTTGAGATTAGTCTGTAATTGCTCAATACGTTACTATCCAGATTGCTCTTTTTCAGGAGTGGCTTGACAACTGCAGTTTTAAGGGACTTTGGAAAAGAGAGAGAAGTGAGGAGTTTACCACTTCTAGGAAAGCTGTGGCTAAGCAGTTTAACACACTTTTGAAAAAGGAGGTGGGGAGTGTGTCAAGAGCGCAGTATATCCACAAATGAGATTCACATATGCACAGGAAGGAAGTGATCCACAAATGCACAGAAAGCCACATTTTTAAAACATTTGTAATTTTCTTCTGGCAAATTTCATGTTATTTATGAATTTCATTATTTTTTGTGAATCTCATTACAAACTGTAAAATAGTGGTTCTGGTACTACTCGACCTCAGTGCTGCATTTAACACTGTTGATCATAGCATACTTCTTGACAGGCTGGAAAACTGGGTCAGGCTTTCTGGGATAGTCCTAAAATTGTTCAGGTCATACTTGACCGAGCGAGAGGTTGATGAGACCATAAGTCTGAATGGATATCCATTAGGGCTGTCACTTTTTATTCGATATTCGAATATGCATTCGAATATGACGTGAAATATCCGAAATCGAATATAAATAAACTATCCGGTTTTTAAAGTGCCATGTTTTGCGCATTTTTTACAGTCTATCATTTGCTTTTTATTTATTGTTTGCCATCTCATCCAGTAGCGGCCGCTCTAAACATATTGTAGCGTAAGCCCATGACCAAATCAAGCGAATAATAGCCAATATAGCCAGCTTGTTTTGAAAATGGAAGATAAAGACAAGACGAAAGAAACCGCGCTATAATTCCTGCCTATTACACACACACACACACACACACACACACACGACCCACAGAAAAGACGCGTGTAAGTATCGAGTTCTCTTTCGGGCTTGAACAAACCATAACACACAAATTATGTCAAATGAATGTAAGAGCAGTCTTAAATTATTTAAATAAAGCCTTAAATGAACGTAGAGATTTGCG
Source organism: Chrosomus eos (assembly GCA_036326025.1). Taxonomy (NCBI): domain Eukaryota; kingdom Metazoa; phylum Chordata; class Actinopteri; order Cypriniformes; family Leuciscidae; genus Chrosomus; species Chrosomus eos. Next base: position 14,958,879 of record CM070828.1, on the reverse strand, counting down.
AGAAAATGGGACGCATGTCAGATCCATCTCTGTGTGGTCAGATCGCGTCTCCTTCAGCAACGGCTGGTCTTAAAGTGTCAAAGAACAAAGGTAAGAGAGTAAATTACTCACCCAGACCCGGCGCCAGGAGGATTATTATACTGGTATGAATGTGTGTATCATGAATCATGAATGTACTCCGCTATCTTTTAACACATCTCCGGCGAACGGCTTCTTCACGCAAAAGAAAAACTCTTCATGAAGGACAGTTAAATTCAGCGACAGCGACCATATATGGCGTTTCCTGATGGATCGAGGTTGTTCATTTAGCTACTTTTACATTTTACTCGTAGATATTCGAATATATTCGAATATATTGCTTGATATTCGATATCCGTTCGAATGTGATTTTTCTCAAAAGTGACAGCCCTAATATCCATGGCATGCGGAGTCCCTCAAGGCTCAATTCTTGTGCCACTCCTGTTCAAGTACATGCTCCCACTGAGCCAAATAATAAAAAGTAACCAAATTGCTTACCACAGCTATGCAGATGACACACAGATCTACTTAGCCCTATCACCTAACGATTACAGCCCCATTGACCCCATGACTCCAAATAAAGATACTAGGGGTCAAACAACTAAAAATCAAGTCAGGAATCTCGGTGTGATTCTGGAGTCAGATCTTAGTTTCAGTAGTCATGTCAAAGCAATAACTAAATCAGCATATTTTTGTTCTAATTCTTGCAAAAATAAAGCAGTGCTCATTCATCAGTGTTTAATGTTACCCTAGAGATGCGCGCGCATAAACCGTCGCCGAGTCATCTGAATTTCGCGCAGTAACGAAGAGTGATGGCGGAAAAGCTCATTTAGAGTATAAATGACGTTAGCAATTGCAATCTATCGGTAGATTAGCCAGGGCAGCATACCTCCAAATACTCCATGGTGTTGATGGATGCTGATGCGACGGCATGTTCACAGAAAATTGGTGCTCACGCACTGACGAGCACGAACTCGTGGAGGTATTCGTTGATAGTGGGAGGGGCATGAAGTTGTAAACATTCAAAATTTACTAAGTCCACTCAATCTGCCAGACTAGCTGACTGCAGCTTAAATCAGAGAAAATTGTTAGGCGGTGGATGATTTTTTGGCTGCGATTGGTGCGTGATCCGCTACTCGAAAGCAGTCAAACTCTGCCAGGCGTTAACAGTCGGGTGAAAACAGCTGTGGTTTATCAAGTTAGTGGTATTACCTCATGCATATGTGAAAGACATTAGCGCACATAGCACGTGTCTTCTCCAGGTCGTGCTTACCAGGTTGTTCATAAAAGCCGAAATGTGCCCAGATTAGACATGTGCCGGTATTTGGTAATGCGATAAATCGCGGTAATGAATATGCACGATATTGTTATCGCGGACACTTCAAAATACCGTGAAAAATAATAAATCCGAATTTAGCCACACTGACAATTGATTGGTTGACTTACTGAAATAGGCCAAGCAGGATGCTCTCTGTCTATGCGCTTCATGAAGCAAACACACACACACACACGCAAGGTCTCTCGCTCTAGCTCTCCCTCTCCGCCGTCCGCACGCGCTATACGGTTGGAGCACAGTCGCTTCTGTCTCGCATGCGCGCTCTTGCTCGCTCGCTCGCTCTAGATTTTGGGAGATTTTAATTAATTTGCGGGCATCAGGGAGCCACTATCAATATGCGGGAGACTCCCGGAACTTCCGGGAAACTTGGGATGTCTGCGTTTTGGCGCTTGTAAATGTGACGTGACAGATCGCTGCAGCGCCATCATTTCAAGTAAACCGATCATCTGTTACTTTTTATTTAAAGATAGAGTACAACTTACTGAAAGTTATATATGCCTCATACATAATATCGATCAATCAGTGTTTTTCAACCACAGAAAGAGGTCAATAAAACTGCAGGTGAACAATATATAGTCACAGAACGTTACAGTCACAGAACGTTAATGACCTAAATATTTAGCTAAATATGTGCACTATATTATACGTGTGTGTCATTACATAATTGTTATTATAATGAAAACCGCATTATATTTAATTTGTTATTTTTAACCTTTAAAAATACCAGCTGATATGGCTCTCTGTATTGTTTAGCTAGCATTATGTGAGATATATTTTTTCTTGAGAAAAATTAACATGTAGGCTATCTACTGTAGTCAATATTGAATCAAGATTAAATCAAATCAAGAATTGAACTGAAATCGTGAAAATTGTGTTAAGCAATAATACAAACAGTAGCTTACCAGTCATTGTACCAAATAAACTTTGTAACATGTTGTTACTGAACTTAATAAAAATCTGTTTAGTTACCAAATGTTTTGACAATCACAATTACACCTATTGTGATGCAAGTTTTTTTTTTTTTACATCCCCCAATCCATCCATTTCTCTTGAGCAATTAAAATATCGTGATAATACCGTATACCGTGATAAAAGCTCAATCAATTAATCGCAGCATGAAAATTTGATACCGGCACATGCCTAGCCCAGATGTACAGTAGGCTTTTAAAGTAGTTGCAGCATTTTTAATTACCCACACTCGCGTCAAATTAATTGCATGCTGTGTGTTTCTGCATATTGGAAGTAGTTCCCCCCTTTGACGAAATGGAAATTTTACAAGTGTTGCAAGTGACAGCGTATTGTCGTATTTTCGCATGAAATATGACCAAACTTTAGAGCGCTTCTGCCTCGCTGTCTTTGCTGCGTTCTAAATCAAAACAACGCAGTGCGTGTGTGACGTCATGACACATTTGCAACGAGTGGAACCAATAAGCGGAATCGTTAACCAGGCATGCTAACGGTTCCAAGGAATTGGATCACTGGGCACCGGTTCTGAAGAAGAACCGGTTCTCGGTTCCCATCCCTAGTTGGAGGGATGCAGCTCAACAGATCACTCAGGCCCCGTCCACACTACTACGTTTTCGTTTAGAAACGGAGACCTTTTGCTACGTTTGCACCTCCCGTCCACACTAAAATGGCAAAAACGAAGACCTAAAACGGAGAAGTTTAGAAACGCTGCAGACCCGTTTTGCGTTTTGATTCTCCGGAGGGCGTTTTAGTGTAGACGGATCAAAACGGAGGATTTTATAAACGATGACGCAGACGCTCGCGCTCGGCTCTCTGATTGGGTGTCATCAGTCATGGCGTATCCTTCCCTGATTCGTCAGCCACCCATCACATGACCGTCCCCGGAAGAAAACATACAAAAACAGCCTGGACTACATAACGTTAGTGAATGCAACATGGATAACGATTTACAAGCGTTACTGACTTTGATGTCTTTGCTAGCAGCTGTAGTGCAAGTAAATTCTGCATTTTACAATGCTATAACTGCCTACATGCGCCGGAAGCAAGCTATTGTTCGAGCGATCTTTGACAATTCCCGTGTGCAGCGGCGGTATCGACCGTACATGGAGCGTCGGTTTTGGGTTAAGCCGGGAAGAACCAGCGCATGGTGGGATAATTTTATCAATGAAGTTGTGGTTCCTGAGGAATGGTGCGAAAACTTTCGAATGTCCAGATTGGCGCTTATCAACCTCGGCGAAAGACTACGTCCGCACGTGGAAGGAGCAACAACAAAATTGAGAGCCCCGTGGATGTACTAACAAAGGTAGCGTGCACGTTGTATTACCTGAGTGACGAAGGGAGACTACGGAAAACCGCAAATGCATTTGGACTATCCCGACAAGTTGTTTCAATAATCATCCGACAGGTCTGTAAGGCCATCGTCATTTTCATGGGTCCAGACTTCATTAAAACACAGAGCACAGAGGCCGAGGTGAAGGATATTGTTGTGAACTTCTATCGGACACACGGGATGCCGCAATGCCTGGGGGCAATTGACTGTACACATATCGAAATCAAACAACCCTTATCCAACACTACAGACTACATCAACAGAAAGGGAAAACATTCTTTGAATGTACAAGCTTTGTGTGACCACCAGTATCGTTTCATGGATGTTGTTGTAAAATGGCCGGGGAGTGTGCACGACGCGCGCATATTTGCCAATTCGAAACTGTGTGCTGACCTAAAAAATGGGACAATACCCTCCTGCCCTAGAGTGTTAGTGGAAGGTGAAGATGCTGTCCCCGTTTTTCTTCTGGGGGATCCAGCTTATCCCCTTATGCCGTACCTCATGAAGGAGTACCCCAGCGGCGGAGTTACTCCACAGGAGCAGTATTACGGCCTATCTATTTGCAAGGCGCATGGTGATCGAATATTCATTCGGACGATTAAAGGCATGGTTTGCGGCTTTGAGAAGGCCGATGGACATTAACATGAGGGACCTTCCTTTTGTGATATATGCTTGCTTTGTTCTGCACAATTATTGTGAAATGCACAATGAACCTGTAAACGAAGAATGCATAAATGCTGCTCACCAGTACGACAGGGATTTCCAGCCACACATGAGAGATTGTAATGTGAGAGTAGATAACAATGAAAATGAAGGGAAACGAGTGAGACGTGTGTTGAAGACATTTCTTGACCCTTAACTAAAACGTTTATTTTTAACGTTTATAAAAAAATAAGGTTTCCCAGTACAGTGAAAGTATTCCTTTGCCTTTTGCTCTGACTGACACGTGTTTTTTTAAATGTGTATATGGTTATTATTAAATGTAACCTAAAAAAGATGTGATTGAATAAAAAGTAAAAATTTTGACACTAAAATTGAGTTTGTGAGTTTATACATTGATGGAATATATGTTGTCATCCTCTCTCTCTGTGTATTCATGTATATAAATATATCTATAGATATACCTAGAGATATTGATAGATGAAAAAGACGCAAATACGAAGCAAATACACAATGAATACGTTGTTTTGTCTTTATTAAAATAAATTATACTGTGCAAATAAATTAACAACAACACCCAAATAAACACACCATGCAAATATAAAACTATATTCAAGAGCACTGCTTTTTAAGTTGGCTGTACTAAAAAAACATTTACAAATGTGTGTAGTCTCTGTGATTTGCAGGTGGACTGCTGTGGTGGCTATGTCCAGGGGAATTGTATTCCTGGAGTGGCCTTCTTATAGGCATATGTCCATAGTTATATGGGTTATCGTAAATGGTGTGTGGTGACTGTGGAGGCATATACTGAGGGGTAGGCCTACCCACAATATGCTGTACTAGCAGTTCAATATTTGAGTTCAGACGGTCCATTGTAGATGACCACCGGCCCATTGTCTGCACAAAGTCGTCATCTGTTGCCTGTAGTCTGTTAAGGAGCTGTCTCTTTATGTCCAGGTCTTCCTGTGCAACGGAATCTGCGGAGAGTTTTCTCTTCAGTCGTTCTCTCCTGTGGCCATGCAGGGTAGCGGTGAGTCTCTGGCGTCGATTCTCCGTCATCTCGGGAGACACATCACTCTCTTGAAACTGGTCCGTAGATGACCCAGCGCCAGTTGGGCTGGAGAACTCCTCCGGGGCCTCTACCGCCAGGTCGCCGGTCTCGATACCCCCATGAATCGCATGCGTTGCAGGAGAGCCTCCCCAAATCGACTCGCAGAGCTCAAAATAGAGCAAAACAACTCGCCCATGACCAGCATCGACAGCTCGCCTGTAGCTGATTCGTACTGCCTTGAGTTTTGTAGGCAGCTGCCCTGTGAACACGAAACAGTTTAGCGTTAATGTTTTTGTATAACTAGTGTTACTCCCTCCCCCACCGCAGACGCAACACAAAAGGAGTTTGAGCAACTTTCTCACATTAGCTACTTTAAGCTAACGTTAGGCCTGTTAAAACACATCCAGGCTAACTTAAACCACGTCAAATCGAGCGTTAATGTTATACGTTAACGCTATAGTTAAAGTGTTGCATACCATACATACCTTTAGTGATTTCGTCCTTATTGTGGGGGAACACCTTTCCCATTGTTGTGGCTTCCTCTGGCGATGGATAATGCTCCCGGTACCTTTCCAGTATGTCGCCGTATTTGGTTTGTGACGACTCCCAGTCTGTGTTTTCTGCCGCCATGACTGTTTTGTACTCCCTGGTAACTTTAAGTTAAAGTTCCACCTCGTCGTCGGTCCATGAAAAAAAATCTCTGGTCTTCGACATTTCTAATCTTTGCAGAGGTAACGTTAGCTACTTCCTTCTTCATCAAATCTGAGGAATAGTCAATCCGTTACCTGTTTACACCGGCACGCGCATGCCCAGTGTTGGTGAATGGTCACGTGATCCGCGTTTTCAGTCGTTTTAGTGTGGACGGAGATCAATTCTAATACGCAGCTAAAACGCTTGTGTGGACGGAGATCGTATTCATTTTAATTCTCCGTTTCTAAACGAAAACGTAGTAGTGTGGACGGGGCCTCAGATTATTAGGATCACATCAACTAGAAATACCAAGGGTTTACTCTAAGCAAGGTGAGTCCACTTTTAGCTACTATGACAGCCGCAGCTGGAACCTCCTTCCAGAAGAGATCAGATGTGCTCCTACAGTAGTCAGATTCAAATCCAGTCTCAAAACACATCTGTTTAGCTGAATGAGTACTGTGCTACTGTATGTCAGACTGATTAAACTGTATTTTATTTTGCATCCCCTTTTTATTCTAAACTGGACTGAAATGGCACTGAGAATTGCCACCGATACTGCCTTTTCTTAGCCTGGATGCCAGCCCGAACCCCGCCCACAACATTTTTTGGTCAGGAAGTTCGGTCTGGACTGGATCCATTGAGGAGTAATTATGATCGGTTCAGAAATCGTCGGGCCAATCAAATTGCCAGGGCGGGCTTTATACGATGATGGACAGATGATCTGCAGTTACGTAATCATCACGTCATCAAACGTATTTCTTTCTAAAATGATTTTCGTGTTTGCAAGTACTCTGCGAATCCTTAAATTCTTTTTGCAACACCGATCTAACAAAGATCGTTAACACTCATTATTTTTTAATACTTTTTCCAGAGTGCATGCAGTTGAGTTCTGTTGACAACTATGCGTTGCTCAACATTCGTAACTTACTGCGTTGCTCTGATTGGTTGTAGGTCTATCCAATTGAGTGCAGAGTTGTTGTTTTTTTCCTGGTTCGGTTAAGACACGCCTCATAATCAAAGCCCTATGGAGCAGTATCAGACCCACATTCTGACTAGAATATGAGTATGACAAAGTCAGGCTAGCCTTTTCAAGTATCTTTGACTGAAAAGGTAGATTCGAGATCGGTCTGTAATTGACTAATTCTGTAGGATCAAGTTGCATTTTTTTAACAAGTGGTTTAATCATAGCCAGCTTAAAAGTTTTTGGTATGTATCCTAGTGACAAAGATTAATTAATAATATTGAGAAGAGGCTCTATTACCTTTGGAAGCATCTCTTTCAATAGCTTAGTTGGTATAGGGTCTAACATACATGTTGTCGATTTAGATGATATAACGAGTTTAGAAAATTCTTCCTTTTCTATAGTGAATTAATCCAATTTTTCCTTTGGGAGACTACAATGCACTCCCTGATGCGATGCTATAGTAGACGGTTGCATAATTATAATTTTCTCCCTGATATTATCAATCTTGTAAGTGAAGAAGGTCATAAAGTCATCACTGTTGTGCTGCTTGGAAACTTCTGGGCTTGAAGCTTTATTTTTCATTAGTTTAGCAACTGTTTCAAATAAATACCTATTATTTTCTTCTAATAGGGTTGAAAAATATGCAGATCTAGCAGCTTTTAAGGACTCTCTTTATGCAATCGAGCTCTCCTTCCATGAAATGCGAAATACCTCTAGATTAGTTTTCTTCCAGTTTCGCTCTATTTTTCTGCCTGATCTCTTAAGGGCCTGAGTGTGCTTGTTGAACCATGGCGGTGGACTATTTTCTTTAATCTTCTTTAACGGCAAAGGAGCAACTGTGTCTAAAGTGCAGGAAAAGAGAGAGTTACAAGTTTCTATCGCAATATCGAGTTCTTCTAAGCTATCTAGGATGCTGAGATGATTAAACTGATAAGGAAGATTATTAATAAAGCAATCTTTAGTGGCAGAAGTGATAGGTCTAACATTCGTTAGCCTCATAGCATAATTGCCTAAGTCATATTCAATGTCTTTGGAAGACAAGAAAAAACACAAAATGACTTAGGCAATTATGCTATGAGGCTAACGATATGTAACATGGAGTTGGCTTTGCAGTAGGGCTGCACGATATTGGTAAAAAATCACATTGCGATATTTTATTTTTCTGCGATATATATATTGCAATATAAAAACAATTTCACCAGATGACTTAAATAGCTCTATTTGGAAAGAATGATTCATTCTAGAATGACTGGGGTGGTTTTGTCATGGAGTAAATCCGCATAGAAACTAAAATTAATGTTAACTAGACTTTAATAAATGGAACCTTATTGTAAAGTGTTTCTGATTTATGTCTCTTGAGTTCAGTGTTGGACAGATCCGTTGTTTTAACTATTCATTAAAGTGAATCGGTTCATATGAGTCATTAGTTCGCAAATCGGACGTGTCATTAACAGACCACATCGCACAAGATTTGTCAACACAGAAAACCTTTCATCACTGGATGAAATCCATCACTGAGTCAACTCCATTCATTAATATGCGCGAGGGAGGGAGAGCGAGAAAGACAGTTTGAAGACGGTGAGAGTGTGCGCGACCGGGGCTTTCTCTCTCTCTGCTCGCTCTCTCAGTTAAACATGCGCAGCAGCAGACATCTCTACATCACTCACCGGTCAAACTTTGGCAGGACAAAAATAAACTTTAGTAAGGCTGACAGAAAACAGCACGCAAGTTCCAGTCTTCTTGCGCTTGATGTTTAAACTGACAGGACTTGCAAATTGATAAACTTTCACACTATGATGGTTAAACTTTGCAATTAATCATCGAGTCACAAGTGTTACGGGCCGGGGAGCTGCTGGCACGTTTACTGATCATGAATCACGCATCAACTACGATCCCTATAATTTACATCACACATATCTGCGATGTGACTATCGTGGATGCGCACATCGCGATATCGATGTTAAAATGATACATTGTGCAGCCCTACTTTGCAGCCTTGCCTAAATGAAGTTTACACAAAACTAGAGAATGATCTGATATGTCGTCGCTCTGCTGCAGAATTTCAATAGCATCAACATTGTTTCCATGTGATAATATTAGATCTAGAGTATGATTACAACAATGAGTAGGTCCTGACACGTGTTGTCTTTTTGGCGCTTTTCCACTGCATGGTACAGTACGGTTCGGTTCGGTACGGCACGCTTTGACGCTTTTCCACTGCATGGTACGGTACGATTCGGTACGGCTCACTTGTGGTGCTTTTCCACTGCATGGTACGGGACGGCTTGCTTTGGCTCGCTTTAAATGGTACCTGGTCTGTTGAGGTTCCAAGTGTACCGTACCGATACTAAAATGTGACGTAAAAACACTGCAGATCACTGATTGGTCGGATTTGCGACACGAGACACTAAACCCGCTAGATTTAAATAACCAGTAAACAACAGCAAACGCGGTAGCACCTGTTTTTTACTTTCTTGAAAAAAAAAGAGATCAAAACTTTAAAAAAGAAATGTCTGAATTGTGGTCAGTGGACGAGGTGCAGACGTTCCTCTCGTTGGTTGCCGAGGAGCGGATCCAGCGAGAGCTGGATGGGGCAAAACGGAATGAAAAAGTGTTCCAAGAAATAGCTCAGCTCTTAGCTGCACACGGCTATCACCGGACCTACAAACGGTGTAGGGACAAATTAAAAAAACTTAAAAGTGACTATAGAACCATAAAGGATCACAACGGCCGGAGTGGTTTGAACAGGAGAACGTGGAAGTAGTTCGACCAAATGGACGCTATCTACGGAAGTCGACCTGCGCTATCTACGGAGGGTGCCCTGGACTCGGCCACCTCGTTGTTATACAACACAATCGATGATGGTGCGTTGTGTTATGTTATGTTAAGTTTGAAAGCTTCACTTTATTGACCATCTACTGTAAAGCTTTATTTTGATTTTTTTATACATCTATAACTATTTAATTATTTAAATGTTCTGGATTTGTTATTGTTGCTAGTTTGATTTGTGTTGCAATAATTTGTGTAACTTTTTGTTTCAGATGCATTGTCTACGATTGACTCGTTAGCACTTTCTCCGTCCAGTGATGCCTCAACGTCCCAAATGGTGATAGCAGCGTCGCCACCAGCACGACTGCCTACACCAGCAACCTCCAGCACCAGCAGGACACCAGAGCGTGTGGTACCAGGTATGAAATATGACTAAAACACTTTCTGTTACAAATCATATATCTAGACTAAGCTTACCTAATCATTTTCTTATGTTGATTTGAATGCCTGCAATAAAATTGGATATATCATGAAATCCTGTTGCTTACCATAAATACATTATTGCTAGCTACTGTGATTAGTTCACACTGTAGATCATGTAAGGGTTGTTAATGAACAGTTCTTTCATAAATTAATTGATATGTGATTCTGTTAGCTTTATTTTTACTCTTTTTTTTTTTTTTACCTTTAGAAAAAAAATCACAATTATAACTTTTCTTCCTTTGTATCTAGGCAAGAGGAAAAGGAGCATGCACCACCAGGAGCATCTTGCTGTTTTAAGAGAGAAGCAGGTGGCTGATATTCAACAGCAGGAACTGAACCGGGCACAGAGGGAGCTCCATTTGCAGATGGCAATGGATGGAGCAGGAAGCGGCCTTAAGGACGGAGGAAAATGCACAAACGGCTGCATTCAATCAAGCCTTCCTCAACGTCATGGGGATGCTTGTACAGGCGATGAGTGGCCGACAACAACAGACCTCTCTGCCTGACTAAAACCTCTCTAGTCCATAATTCATGGAAATAGTTATTTTTTAACTTTTTTTTCTGTGAATTTTTTGTATAATACGTTTGTGCACGACATTTAAAGTTTGCTTAGTGTACATTTTTTACTTTTAAATTTGTGTTTATATATATATGTCGTCTTTATATTTTATATATGTATATTTATTTTTTTGCACTACATACATTTGCACAGAATGTCAAGTTCGCTTGGTGTACATTTTTTACTTTTACATTTTTGTTTATATATGTGTCTTTATATATTTTATTTTTGCAGTACATACATTTGCACTTTGTTTGAAGTTTGATCTGTTTACATTTTTCTTCAATAAAATGTACTTGTTAAACGTGTACTTTCCTTTTTAATGCTTTAATATTTCATGAGCATGTAATATAGCTAATTATACCGTTGAATGATAAATACTAATAAAAACCTGTTGTAAAACCCCTTACCAGACAGCTCTTAATAAGGCTTTCTTAATATATGTTGGTTATGTCTCCATTCAGAATAGACTATATTTAAGTGGGGCATACATGACACCCAAAATAAAAAGGGGTTACTGTGACTTATGAGCAGCAACCTTTTTATTCTGGGTGTCATGTATGCCCCACTTGAATATTGTCTATTCTGAATGGAGACATAACCAACATATATTAAGAAAGCCAAGTCTAGAACAGTTCAAGACTCTTAGAATATGAGTATGAGTATAATCAGACTGTTATTAATATATATAATATTTTTTTTTTAATGTATACAAATATTATGTGAATGTAGGATAACACCTTACAACCACAACTAGCGTAGCCACAAGTGGGTTCATGCTCCATTTTAAATCTGAAGATATCTTTAAAATTATCCATGCTGTGGTGTATATATGGGGAGTTTTTTTAAGAGAAGGCTGATTAGATTCTTATAAAATATTGTATTGACCTGTAGACACCCATTTACAGTCTATTGACTAATGTCGGGTGAGGAGAACTGTCCCATTCATGCTTTATTGTAGTCAATTGACATACCTTTCACACCTCTGCCGGTATGAGACTTAATCTTCATTATTCTTTTATCGTTATTCTTTTGTTTGAATTCAGCCATTATAGCCTTTATTCTGGCATTATGCTTAGCCATCGACACCCATGTCATCCTACTACACATGCAAAATCCACCTATTATTTTAAGTCTTGTTAAAAATCAAAATATATACATATTTTTGGGACCTTATGTGAATTCTTTTAACAAATTAAATTATGTAAAAGAATAGCTTGTGCAGCAGGTGGATTAAAGCAACAGGTATCATCAAGCTACATTTACACAATATAAAATATTAATAATACACTTTTACTTAAAACTCACTTTAAACCACCATCAAGTATTTGTATCAGATTCCGGTCACGGTTTAAAATAGTGTTATGACATAAAATGAATTGAAATATTATTCTGTATGACAAAATATTTAAAAAACGTGATAATTATTTCACCAGATACTGTATATTGCATGTAAGTGAACACATATAAACCTGAGAAAACATGATTGACTGCATCAAGAGTGATGATTCCTATTCAAAATATCAAATGTTACAGATTAATAATTTTGCACTCCTGGAATAAATTAAGAATTTAATGTCTGCAAAGCAGATTTATCATAACAGTGGTCAAATATCAAAGCTGGATTCTTAACTTTATAATAAGGGAAAGTTTTTCCAGATCAAGTAAGAGTGTTATGTTTAAACGCGTAGTGAAATGTTTTACTAAAATAGTCTTTTCCGTGAAAGGGGTTAAAGGGTACCTATTATGGCATTTAAAATGTTCCTAATATTGTTCTGGGAGTCCCCAACAACAGTTTTGCATGCATGCAGTGACCCGAAACACTTTTGTTGTCTTATAATATGCATTTATTTTTACCTGATTTGCTCATTGATTCCCAAATGATTCGTTTGACGATCATTTTTCAAACCCCTCCTTTGCGTGACGCTAATCCGCTGTGATTGGTCAGACGACCCAGTCAGTTATTTTTCGCGTTAACCCAATATTGATAAAGCACTGCAGTACTACAATATGCTCTATTCTTTATGACAACTCCAATAACAACGACAAACATTTTACATATTTCAAAACACACACACACAGCTTGGAGACCTAAGCGCTGAGCGTAACTGACACACACACACACACACACACACACACACACACACACACACACACACACACACACACACACACACACACACACACACACACACAAAAAGCTTGGAGACCTAAGCGCTGAGCGTACTGACACACACGCGTAACTGACACACACACACACACACACACACAGCTTGGAGACCTAAGCTGCGTTGACGTTGATCCTCTTCCTGGAACAGCAGGGGAGCTATGCCCGGTTACTCTTCATAGACTTTAGCTCTGCTTTTAACACCATCCTCCCCCACAGACTGGTGTCAAAACTGTCCAACATTGGAATACCACACTCCACCTGCCTCTGGATTAAGGACTTCCTGTCAGACCGCACTCAGAGGGTAAGAATGGGCCCCCATACATCCACTCCCCTCAGCCTCAGCACTGGCTCTCCGCAGGGCTGTGTGCTGAGTCCCCTACTCTATACACTCTACACCCATGACTGCACCCCTGCTCATCAAAGCAATACTTTTGTCAAATTTGCTGATGATACCACGGTAGTGGGGCTCATCACAAGGGGGGATGAGTCCAAGTACAGAGATGAGGTGGTGAAATTAGTGGAATGGTGTAGAGTTAACAACTTGCTCCTCAATACATCAAAGACCAAGGAGCTCATTGTGGACTTCAGAAGGAAGAAAACGGTTATTCAGCCGCTGTTCATAGGAGGAACCTGCGTAGAGAGAGTCTCTAACTTCCGTTTCTTGGGAGTCAACATCATGGAGGACCTGACCTGCGCCGTCCACACCACTGAGGTATTGAAGAAGGCCCAACAGAGACTCTACTTTCTAAGAGTTCTGAGGAGGAACAACATCCCCAAAAAACTGTTGGTGTCCTTCTATTGCTGCTCGATTGAGAACATCCTAACATACTGTCTCTGTGCATGGTTTTCAAGCTGCACTGTGGCACAGAGGAAAAAGCTCCAGGGTGTCATAAAGGCAGCACAGAAAATCACTGGTTGCCCCCTCCCCACTTTGGAGGAACTTCACAGCTCCCGCTGCATCAAAAAGGCCAAGACCATCATACAGGACCCATCACACCCTGGTCACACACTGTTCAGACTATTGCCATCAGGCAGGAGATATAGGTCCATGAAAACAAGAACAAATAGACTACAAAATAGCTATTATCCAACAGCCATATGTGCATTAAATAACGCTGTTAAATTATAGTGCCCACCACTGATCTGTGTTAAAAGGGTCATGTGCAATTTTTAAATGTGGATAGCTGCATGGATATGTATCTTATGTGTTTTTAATATTTATTTTTGTAATACCTGACAAGGATTGCACCTAATTTCGTTGTACTTGTTACAATGACAAATAAATCTTCTTCTTCTTGAGCGTAACTGACACACACACACACACACACACACACACACACACACACACCACACACACACTTATTGAGCATGCTACAAAACCCATTAAAAGCAACAATTATTAACAGTACTTACAGGTTGTGATTCAGAGGATGAAGCCGATCCAAATAAACTTGGTACTAAACGTTCCTTCAGTATCAACCGACTCGCGAATCCACACTTGAAAGCATTTATGTTTGTAAAGGAATCCTCATTAAAATAACGCAACACAGCTCAAGGTGGTTATACTTGTGTGGTTGTAAATATAAACTCTAGCCAGATTCTTCACATGCTCGTCCCTGGGCAGTGAAAAAAAAGTTCGCTTTTGATTCGCACTTCAGAACAGCTCGTCGACATGTTGTTTTCACTGTTTTCTGGCGCGCGCAATGAGTGGGCATGTCTTATTCAAATAACTTGTACAAGTGACGTACGAAAGTTAGAGAAAATGCATCGTTCGTCTATCGATTCATATCAGCGACTCAGAGTCGACTCTTACTTTTGAGAGACAATAACTTTGTATACGGTGAACTTTCATATTTAAAACTTTGCAGGATGTTTTCGTTCACTTAGATCTATGTTACACACTACATGAAAGGTAATTTTCAAAATTCCATGATAGGTACCCTTTAAGAAATATGCAAGGGAAACATTTTCAAATACTGCACAAAAGTTTATTGACCACACACTTTACAGAACAGACATAGTCAACTGTTCAAGTAACGCATCAGAGCCTCACGGACATCCCTGTCCTCCTCCTCTACAGGCTGTGGCCAGCACAGGTTCTGGTGCTGAAGGTGGATCCCATGCACTCTCATAGGCCTCTCCATGACTCTCACAAAGGTTATGTAGAGCACAGCATGTCAGCACCATAGATTTCACAAGGTCGACCGAACAGTCATTTCTTTTCATAAGGCAACGCCATCTTCCTTTTAATCTTCCAAAAGCATTTTCAACCACTACACGTGCTCTGGATATTTTCATGTTGTAGACCCGCTGTTCCGCTGTCAGCCGTCCAGTGTCAATGAATGGTTTTAAGAGCCAGTTCTGCAAGAGATAGGCAGAGTCTCCAAGGATGTAGTATCCAACATTCACCCCATCAATGTTTTTGGTGCTAGCTGGTATGCGGTTTCCACGGCTTGCCACCTCCCACAGCATGAACAGTCTCATAACCCGAGCATCATGCAGGCTTCCAGGCAGTCCTGTGAAAACATTCCAGAAAAGTCCCTTCCCATCCACAACACCTTTAAGGATGATGGAGTGCCAGCCTTTATGGTTGAAATAGTCACAGTGATAGTCTTGTGGTGCTATTATGGGTATGTGTGATCCATCAATAGCACCAATACACTGTGGGAGTCCCCATCTGTTCTCAACGTAGGCAGCCATTTCTTTAAACCTCTCCTGATCTGGAAAACGAATTTGTTCTGGTACCAACAACGTCTCTGCTGCAGCACAGAACTCCTGAACACACCGACACGCAGTTGAAATGCTTACTCCAAAAAGATGTCCAACACTTCTGTACTCAGAGCCGGTTGCAAGCTTCCACAGTGCAATGGCTACTCTCTTCTTTAGAGGTACACACACGCGGAAGTTTGTGTCCCGTCGCTCCATCGCAGT
The DNA here is from genome assembly GCA_036326025.1 of Chrosomus eos. Taxonomy (NCBI): domain Eukaryota; kingdom Metazoa; phylum Chordata; class Actinopteri; order Cypriniformes; family Leuciscidae; genus Chrosomus; species Chrosomus eos. The sequence continues at coordinate 14,942,952 of CM070828.1, read as the reverse complement.
ACGCAGTTTGTTGCACAAATGGATAAACGTTTCTTCCGACATTCTAAAGTTCTCCAACCACTGCATGTTTGTAAAACCAGGAACAATTACATCCCACCACTCAGAAGCTCTGTTAAACGTCCAAACAGATGGTCTGTGGCGGCGACTTTGCGAAATATGATACATCTGAAATACACAGATTACACTTCATAATACATAATATTGCCAGCTAAATTCATTATATGCTTTGTGAATATATAGCGATTGAGACCCTAAACAAGATTAGCTTACCCTAGTGCGCCGTCGGGCAAACCGAGTGATGTCGTCATCTGCGCTTCGTTGTAAGAGTTCCCAGAATCTTTTGTTTTTTTTAGCAGTATTTTGTTTTGCTGCCATCAGCCTCATTTTAAACACATTTCTCCGTCTTGCAGTTAAAAACATCCACATGCCGAGAATCAGGAACACCATCCCCTCGATAGGCTCCATTGTTCCTGTGTTGTGCGTTTGAAATGTGGCGCGTTTACGATGATGTCATGGCAGTAGAGGCGGCGCAAATAACGATCAGTCCCACCCACTTTGAAGCGGTACTAACTGCAGTGGAAAAGCAACCGAGCTAAAGCGAACCGAACCGCGCCGTACCGAGTCGAGTCATACCACGCAGTGGAAAAGCGAAGCGAGCCGAACCGTTCTGCGCCGAGTCGAACCGTACCGAGCCGAACCGAGCCGTACCATGCAGTGGAAAAGCGCCATAACTCCAATAGAATTAAGAATATCTTTAAATGCCAGTCCCAATGCATATTTTTCATTATCTATTAAAATCACCAACAATTAAGACTTTATCTGCAGCCAGTACTAATTCTGATAGAAAGTCAGCAAATTCTTGGATAAAGTCTGTATGGTGCCCTGGTGGCCGGTATACAGTAGCAGCTCATAGATCAATGTTTGATCAGCATCAGATTGAGTATCATAATGCTCTCAAAGCAGCAAAAGTGGCACATTAAGTAGTGACATCTCTAATTCCAGAGTTCCTTTAGAACAGTCAATAATCTTATTAAACCTCCCAGTAACTTTAACTGTTCTACCATTGAGCAGTGTAACTATAGAATATTTAGAATATAGAATATATAAATAGAATATTTATAACGCCATTGCCTGTGAGGATGCTTCTGAGCTTGTTGAGGTGCATTCTTCTAATCTCTCTGGTCTCGTTTTTACAAGTTTCAGTGCTGTTGATTTTGATGTTATTTCCAAACTTGTTTTGTCAATGAATTCTACTACTTGCATAATTGATCCACTCCCTACGACTGTTTTGAAAAACTGTCTTCCTGTTATTGTACACATCACTGCTAGGAGATCCCTGAGGAATTATTTAGAAGAAGAAGGAGGTGATGCAGAGCTGGAGTTAAACGTTGAGAAAGGAAAAGACGGTACAAACCGTGCATCCCGTCTGTTATTATGGGGAACGTGAGATCCCCAGTAAGATGGAAGAGCTAACGGCACTAAACCGGCTGCAGTGGGAATACAGGGAGTGCAGCATAATTTGCTTCACCGAGACGTGGCTGAATGAACTCACTACGGATTAACTGGTTACACTGGATGGTTTTCAACTTGTGAGAGTGGACAGGAGAGCAAAGGAGAGTGGTAAGAAGAAGGGTGGGGGAATTGCGATGTTTGTTAACAACAGATGGTGCAACCCTGGGCATATCAGTGTTAAGGAGCAGCTCTGTACTAAAGACATTAGCCGCGTTTCCACTGCCGGGCTAAGGCAGGGCCAGGGCTAACAGCGAGCCGAGCCGAGCCAGTGGCCTCGGGCCTCAAGCACCGGGTTTGCGTTTCCACTGCCGGGCCAGTAGCCCCGCAGCGCTGGCCTAAACCCCGGCCTTAACACGCCTTTCTGGATCAAACGTCATACAACCCAACCCATTTCAGCGGGTATTATGAATTTATTTATTTATTTATTTATTAGGAAGATAGCATGTATATTAACTCACCGGCCGTGGCTGCAATAGTGTCCCGATTGTCTCGCGAGTCGCCACTAACAGATGGACGGTGACGCAGCACACGATGACCCAGCACACGTCCATCAAGTCGAACCATGGAAAGTTCCTTCTCTGAGCTCTGCTTTGTCCATTGTGCGTTTTAATCGCCTTGTACAATACTGCGCCCACAACTTTTTTATTTTTTCCTGAACTTGAAGCGTTGCTCGCTGAATGCTTAGCTTAGAAAGTTCAGCATCGATGTATTTTATAACGTACTCGTTACTTCACACGCCGTCAAATTGACGTTGTACCCTTTCTTCTGCCCAAATGCTCAAAAGAGCTTTGGTATCTTCGACAGATCAGTACAGGCGATTCTCCATTTCGAGCAGCGATTATTTTGCGCAATATAAAAAAGTGAAATGTGCATCTTGCTTCAGATCATAACGTTCCACAACACCGATAAACTCCGCCTTTTACCTTGAGCACGCCTCTAGCCCGAGCTGGCCCGCTTTGGCCCAAGGTATTCGACGGGCCAGAAATCCTGGCCGTTGGCCCCGAGTAAGCCCCGCTCAAGCCCCGGAAGTGACAGTGGAAACGCGACTGGCCCTGGGACGCACTAGCACGGCTTGGCACTGGCCCGGCAGTGGAAACGTGGCTATTGAGTTGCTAGCGGTTAGCATGCAGCCTTATTACATCCCGAGGGAGTTTTCACACATTATTGCGATAACTGTTTACATCTCCCCCTCAGCTGATGCTTCAGCTGCATGTGAGCTCCTTCACAGAGTCGTGTCACAGCTGCAGACATCGCACCCACAGTCCTTCTTTCTTATCTCCGGAGACTTTAACCATGCTCTGCTGTCCTCAACACTTCCAACCTTCACCCAGTATGTTAAATGCCACAGAAGGGACAGTAAAACACTGGATCTGCTATATGCCAACATTAAAGAGGCATATAGCTCTTCACCCCTCCCCCCGCTGGGCCGCTCAGATCACTACCTGGTCCATCTACTGTCTGCTTACATACTTTGGTGAGTAAACAACCCCCCATCACTAAGTATGAGAGGGAATGGTCTGATGAGTCCAGTGAAGCACTGAGAGACTGCTTTGAGACTACAGACTGGGAAATGTTCTGTAATTCTCATGGGGAGGACATTGACACTCTCACTCAATGTGGTGCTGACTACATTAATTTCTGACTGGAGAACACCATACTTAATAAGAAGGTTCAGTGTTTCTCCAAAAACAAACCTTGGGTAACTCCTAATCTCAAAGCCCTGCTGAATGAGAAGAAAATACTTTTTAAATCTGGTGAAAAAGAAGAGTTGAGGAGGGTTCAAAAATAGCTAAGATGGGAGATTAGGAAAGGAAAAGACAGTTACAGGAAGAAGTTAAAGTCACACCTCCAACAAAACAACACAAAGGAGGTCTGGAGGGTTCTGAAAACAATCTCTGGTCAGAAAAAAGTCAGTGGCATAGGCTTTGTTTCTGGTGACTGTCAGGGCAAATTAACTAAATCTTTTTTTCAATAGATTTGATTCTACCCCCTCTCCTCCCACCTCCAACCGGACTTCAGACCTGTCAGTAACTCAACAATTCCCTCTCTGGCCTCTGCGGACCAACTCATCCCCCCTCAGGGATTCGGAGACATCAGCATCCCCTACTTCACATCTGTCCACTGTCTCCTCATTTATGGATGTTTTACACCCCTCCCCCCATCCTTCCCTCCAAGGAGCTTATATACCACCCTCTAGCAAATTCTTTCTGACAGTCAATCAAGTAAAGAAGGAGCTAAAAGGATCAAGGCAAGGAAGACACCGGGCCCAGAAAGAATCTGCTCCAGAATGCTTAAAGATTGTACAGATCAGCTCAGTGAGGTCATCCAGTTCATCTTCAACCTGAGTCTGGCGCGAGTTCCAGTCCTGTGGAAGACATTGTGTGTTGTTCCAGTTCCAAAAAATGCACATCCCAGGGAGCCCAACCACTTTAGCCCGGTGGCCTTAACTTCTCACCTAATGAAAACTTTGGAGAGGATTGTACTATGACATCTGAGAACCGTGGTGAACTTAGAACTGGACCCCCTACAGTTTTCTTACCAACCAGGCATAGAGGTGGAGGATGCCATCATTTATCTTTCACACAGAGCACTGTTACATCTGGAGAATACTGTCCGGAGCACTGTGAGGGTCATGTTTTTTTTTTTTTTTTTTTCAGTGCTTTCAATATAATTCAACCATCGCTGCTCAGGGGGAAGTTATTGGGAGCTGGTGTTGACCACCACCTGTCTGCATGGACCATCAGTTACCTCACTGACAGACCACAGTATGTGAGGCTCTGTCAGACTGTGTGTCTGATGTGGTGATGAGCAGCACAGGAGCACCACCGGGGACAGTGCTCGCTCAACACAACTCAGTACACAGCGGACTTCAGGCATAACACAAGCAGCTTTCACATGCAGAAGTTCTCTTATGATACTGCCATAGTTGGGAGGGTATCAGAGGAGAATGACCAGGAATACTGGGAGGTCATCGGGGAATTTGACAACTGGTGTGAGTCAAACCATCTTCACACCAACGCCAGCAAGAAAAAGGAGATGGTTGTTGACTTTCGTCAGAAGCCGCCGAGTACTACACCGGTGAACATCCGGGGTGTCGACATTGAGATGGTGGAGACATACAAATACCTGGGTGTTCACCTTAACAATAAACTTGACTGGTCCACAAACACAGCTGTCCTGTACAAGAAGGGCGAAAGCCATCTCCACCTGCTAAGGAGGCTGAGTTCCTTCGGTGTGTGCAGGTCTCTGTTAAAAACTTTTTATGACTCTGTAGTGGCATCTGCAATCTTTTATGCAGTAGACTGCTGGGGAGCGGGGAGCACAGAAAGGGACAGGAAAAGACTCATCAAACTGGTGATGAAGGCTAGCTCTCTTCTGGTCTACCTTCTGGACACAATAGAGGAGGTGGGGGAGAGGAGGATGTTAGCCAGGCTGGCATCTATTATGGGCAACACGTCTAACCCCTATATGAGACTGTGAGCTCCCTGAGCAGCTCCTTCAGTAGCAGACTGCGACTTATAGAAGGACCTGAAGGACCTATGGAAGCACTCCTTCTTGCACTGAGGGTGCCTCAGCAGTTAGACTCTTTAATGCAACATCACAATGCAGCACTGTTAGCTGATGCTGAACTTTGAGTAGTACTGGACAATATATTGCACTATGTATATTTCTTTATCCAATTTATTACTTTGTGTCACCCCCAACTGTGCAATATGTTACTGTCACAGGTCGGGGGGAGCGCCAGCGGGCCGCCCACCCCCCCCTACAACCACAACACCACCCCGAGAAGCATGACCATGGAACACATGGAGGCAGACAAGAGGGTCAAAATAAATATAAGTTCTTTATTAAACAATTAACCCATTTATGCCCAAATTTTTCTGAATGGTTTCATGCATATAGTCATGTTAATAATGTTCTATGTGAACATGTTCTGCATTTATTTTCCCCAGTTTTTTTTTCTTCTTCTTGAAAATCGTATTTGAATGTGCGGCAACTATAGTTGCCGGTGGGCAAATATGTTGTATGCACCCAGTGTTGTGCCTGAACGCGTTCAATGAACGATAGTTCACGAACTCGTTCATATTTTGGGCGAACGTGAACTGAACGTACTGAATTACTGCCTGATGAACGTTACTGTGAACGCGTTCATTCTGGTGTCTGTGAACGCACGCTCTCTCAGTTTAACTTAGTTCAATAGGGTGCCAGATTTCAATAAAGCCTTCCAGGCGAAAACGCCTTAATATGTAGCGAAAAAACACACCCAATCTGGCAACATCAGCCACCAGTGTCGCACGCACTGCCGCATACGTCATCAAAACAAAAAGCAGCATGTAGTCATGCATGTAGTCGACAAAGCAGCGATCGAGGCGTCGTATGATTAAACGAGTTTTATGACAAGGTCGGTGAGGATGGGAAAAATCTTACATTTCTGTGCAAACTTTGTCAGTCGATAAAATAATTGCTGTCTGTGGTTGTATAGGGCTGTGGCAATAAAAAAAAGAAGCTCGCAGCAACATATGGAGTATGAACTAGAAAAAAGAACTATGAACTAGTTCATTTTTTGAAGTATGAACTATGAACTGAACTAGTTCATTTTAAAATGTGTGAACTGAACTTTGAACTAGTTCATGTAGAAAATGAACTTTCCCAACACTGGATGCACCCCCTCAATGTTAAATATGAATAGGAGGAGAACATTTGGCTAGCCTCGTGAGACCATCCTGATCTCGCGAGCTTTCAAGGTTTCACTCGCAGATCAGTCTGGATACTTTCCGTTAAAGAAAATTTGGGAGCAGTTCACCAAACGAACGTCCAATCAGCGTTGGCTTTGAGGCGGGTTGAGGTGTGACGCAACGAGAAGCGCGACAGTTCAGTCTTAAGAACATGGCGGCTTCAGCGGATGAAATTAGCATCA
>CM070828.1:14820546-14936422 GCA_036326025.1 Chrosomus eos | reverse complement strand
AGGGCGGAGCTGTGGGACCCTCGGGCGTCCAGGGCGGAGCTGTGGGACCCTCGGGCGTCCAGGGCGGAGCTGTGGGACCCTCGGGCGTCCAGGGCGGTGAGGACCCTTCAGGTGGCCATGGCGGTGCAGACCCTTCAGGTGGCCATGGCGGTGCAGACCCTTCAGGTGGCCATGGCGGTGCAGACCCTTCAGGTGGCCATGGCGGTGAGGACCCTTTAGGTGGCCAGGGCGGTGCAGACCCTTCAGGTGGCCGTGGTGGTGAAGACCCTTCAGGTGGCCATGGCGGTGCAGACCCTTCAGGTGGCCATGGCGGTGCAGACCCTTCAGGTGGCCATGGCGGTGCAGACCCTTCAGGTGGCCATGGCGGTGAGGACCCTTCGGGTGGCCACGGCGGTGAAGATCCATCAGGTGGCCACGGCGGTGTAATTTTTCCAGGCCTCCGTGGATCTTTGGCCGGCCACGGCGAAGGCGTATAGCGCCCCCCCAAAATTTTCTTGGGGAGGACAGGCTCATGATCGGGAACTGACTTGACATCAACGGGCGCTGGGTCAACGGGTTCTGGGTCAACGGGCTCTGGGTCTGGCGCTGGGTCAACGGGCTCTGGCTCTGGCGCTGGGTCAATGGGCTCTGGCTCTGGCGCTGGGTCAACGGGCTCTGGCTCTGGGTCAACGGGCTCTGAGTCAGGGTCAACGGGCTCTGGCTCTGGCGCTGGGTCAACGGGCTCCGTGCTGGATTGGACCAGCATATCAGGAAACTCGGGGCTGGACGGGACCAGCATATCAGGAAACTCGGGGCTGGACGGGACCAGCATATCAGGAAACTCGGGGCTGGGATCAGGCTCTGGCGGGCAGGTGACGGGCTCAGGCTCTGGCGGGCAGGCGACGGGCTCAGGCTCTGGCGGGTAGGCGACGGGCTCAGGCTCTGGCTGGATGTGGCTGACGTGAACCCCAGCCTTGGGAGCCCTCTCCTTGGCCAATCGCACCGATATCAGTGGGGGATCAGTCATACCGGATATCATCCGGGGAAGTCCAGGGACCGATCCGGCGGCAGGGCCGATGCGGTGCGCAGGCCCCGGCGGGCAGACGATGGGCTCAGGCGTTGGCGTGCAGGTGATGGGCTCAGGCGTTGGCGGGCTTGGAGCTGGTTGGAGTGGCAGATCCTCCACCAGGTAGCCGGATCCACACGCCCACAACGCGCGATCCACGAACTCCAGGAAGGACAGATGGAGATCCCCGACCAGAACCATCTGGGCCAAGGGGTCCTTCAGACCACCCCAGAAACTCTTCATCAACTCCTCTTCCTCCATCGACCCATCATTGTAGAGGGTTAGGTAACGCCCCGCATACTCCTCAAGAGAGAGCTCCTCTTGAAAGAGGACTGGAACTTCAAAGGGGCTCACCACCATGCTTTTCCTCCTTCGGCCCATTTTAGTTAACGGTTGGTCGTTCTGTCACGGTTGCTGCAGGTGCTGAAGACGAGGACACGGAATGGCGATATAGGTATTTATTTACAAACTTAATTTCCAAAAACAGACATGAACAAAGGAAAGGGAACTCCAGGACTTCAAAACATACAACCATACGCGGACGACGACCAACAAACACTGAGGGAAAACACAGGGCTTAAATGAACAGGGACTAATGGGATGATTAACAGAAAACAGGTGCAGGGAATTTCTAATCAGACATGGCGGGAAAACTAACAGGACTGAACCAAAAGTCACAAAAGACGGGCGAAACAAGATCTCAAAACAGAACTAAACACATTGAAAATATGACAATCGTGACAGTATGTGAACAAAGAAGGAGAATGACTTATGACTGACTTTGACAAAATCTGGACTGACGAACACCTCGACTCGACGGCAAGAATTGATGAAGTATGACTGGCTTAAGAGACCAACAACAGGTCTGAAAAACAGGATACGCTCCAAGACTGGGGAACCATGACATTAAAATACTTTGATAAGAAGATGAGATTGTGGCTTTACACAATAATTTTTCCAGAGACAGAGAAAGATGTCTGGAGGAAAGATGGCTGAAGGAGAATGCTTGGTTTAGGGTTGATGACAAACCATTATGATAAAATTGATAAACAAGTAGAATTGTGCATCAAATGAGGGGGTGGGGGAGATGGGGGTGTTGCTGAAAGCCATCGCACTAAATGCTGAGAGTCGTACAAAATGTCTGTCTGTAAGTGTGCTAATGACAAAGATTGTTTCAGCAGGAAAAGCCAGAGCAGATGCAGCAGCAAAAGGCTTTGGGTACAGCAGTACAAACAGTGCCTAATATTGCGCAGCGACTAACAAATTTTTTTTTTTTTTTACAGGATGTCAGGATGAATTGCATCAAACAGAACTGATTCTGTTCCAAATGTATAAATATTGTTTTGTTGACATAAGCAAAATGGGTTAATTGTTTTTCAGGGGAAAAGGACCCTGAGTGCTATTAAGTGAGCAATAACTTATCCAGTGATAATATTTCAGGTTGTTGATTCCACACACCAGGTCACACCAAAATGGGACTAGCGACCAGACAAGCGATCACTAACAAAATTCTTAAGGTCTCCATTCACACGTTACAGGTAACAGATGACAGCAGGCAAGAAAATGGTTCACTCAAGTGGGGGTGTGGTCGTGATTTAAGGGAAACCTTGTAAGGATTAGAAAATGGTTGGAGAACACGACACCTGGGTCCAAGTTTCTCACCTTAGACTATACCGACAAGCTTCAAACCATCCAATAAGAACAGAAAGTGAGGGGTCAAAGGTTGTGCTAGTAACAAACCTCCTTCACCGACGAGGGAAGACCATGGCTATGGCACGCAAAGTGTCAACATGGTGAAGACGGAATGTCCATGGGCGAACAAGATGATCATCACACCTGCAGAAAGATGCGGACCAACTAATGTTCAAGTTTAGCAGAAGAATCTGTTTTTTTGTGATGATTATGAGAGCGACGAAAGTGTTGACATTTACAAAGAAATGTGATAGAGTTGAAATGAGGGATTTTTATTTTTTATGTTTATTTTTTTTATTTTAACTATTATTTTTCTTTTTTTTCCTACTATGCTTTAAACGATGTCTGAGATGACTGAGGGTCTGGTTTTATGTCAGAAATGCGGTAACAGTGTTTACTCGTTTAGCCCGATTTTAGACAAAGTGTTTTACACTTGAAATGATTGTAACCATTTATGGGTTTGATGTAGTGATGTCTTTATCTATAATTTTTTTATTTTATTTTTTATTTTATTTTATTATATTTATCTTTTTTATTATTTTTTGAATGATAAATAGGAGGGACTGTTGTGGAAAAATTAATATTTTAGTTTTATTTTGATATTGTGTGAGTTTTACTTTAATTCAATCATGTATTTTCTCTCCGGGAATATTTGCATATACCCAGCAGGAACAAAGGCACACACACACACTTAGCATATGGAGACAGTAAAAGCCCAGGAGGGTTGGAGGGGCCTCTATAAAGATCATTGTATTACAAAGCCTTTTGACCTCACAGGTGGGGGGACAGTAAAGCCCAGGAAAGGGGGGTTAGGAAGAACCATTGCACCTCTAACAAACCTGCTTTATCTGGTTTTCTCTGGGGGAATGGAAAACTACAGAGAAAGGACTCTGGGGAAGGGGTATAAAGTCTGTCTGTTTGCAGTGTGTGTCAGGTCTGTTCCTACCTGGGGTAGCTGCCATGGTATTTTTTTGTGAACAGGCCTCCTTTAAAAGAATAAACTTTCTTTTAAAGTACTATTGGAATCTGATGTCTCTTACTATGAAGCTCTTTGTTTAATTATTGATTTTGCCTTATCACTCCACAACAACTACATAAATGTATCCATAGACAGTAAAAGAAATGGACACAGAGACCCCATTGATTTCAACGGAGAAGACTGAAGCCCGATTATTGCACTTCCTGTCTGATGGCTGAACTGCGCAGGCTCAAACTGAGCGTGACGGCAGTCTGACAGTTGTAAATCTTCTAGTAGCGGTGGCAAGACAAATGTGAATCAACTAATTCCTCAAAAACGTTGTTGAAATATTTTGTCCCATTGCTTTTATGGACTCTCTATCTATGGGCTTTTCCCTTGACTTTATGCCTCTATGTCCCCCGATTGCATCATAGACAGTAAAAGATTGCATGCAAGCTTCTCCTCCTGTCTATAAGGTAATGTCTCTATTGTGCGACAGAAAGTCGCGTGGTTATGATGCAATTGTTAGTCTATTTTTACAAAAACGGCTTCTACGGGGCCATAATGTAAAATACAAAGTAATGGAGCCTTTTATACATTGTCGTGTTTCTTTAGAAATAAATAATGGACAAATGGAGTCTTTGGATGCCTCAGATGTAAAGTGACGCCAAAATGAATGGGAGCCAATGGAATGCTAACACCAGGTGAAGTTCTGCTACAATGGTGGCTCCCGCGAGGCTTCAACTTCCGGCTGATGGATTACCCCCTTGAATGTATCCACTAACCATTCAGAAACTTCCGGGTGCAGTCTGAGTCTCTCCATAGCCCCTTTCACACAGCGCGTTGATCCCGGGAAATTGCCGGGAAATTGCCAGAACGCCTTCTGTGTGAACGCAAACACGACCCGGGATTGATACCGGAATCGATGCCGTGTTGAGGACCTAGTAACATTGCCGGAATCAGTCCCGGAACGCGCGCTGTGTGAACAAAAGCCAGGACCAATGCCGTAAGGGTTGTGTCATAGTGATGACACCCGTGCCATCGCGCGACTCTGTTGCTCTTAGAAGAAAGTTTGTGTTTGTCATCAACGAAAAGAAAGGACGCGCTGAAGCTGAGATCGTTCGCCAGCTTTGTGGAACGGTATGCACGTGTGCATGTTTTCGACGCGTATGTTACACGTCTCATCCTAACGTCATGTGTCTTTATGGGATCTTTACGGGTTGTGTGTGAACGCACTCACAGATCCCGGCAAATCACTGGCAGTGTGAATGAACCGAAATCAAACAATCCTGGGACAAATGCCGGGTCACATTATCCGTGTATTTTCTGGAATCTCTGTGATAAAGGGGCTCATAAGGCTTCACTCTGCTACTGTTTATTTCTGAGATTTTGGATGATTCGCGTTTTGTTATTATCCGAAGTATGCGAAGCTCGTTTCAAGATTTTAAAGTACAACATAATTTGATAATTTATTCTGATTCAAAGGGGAATCAGTCAAGTCAAGTCAAGTTTTATATAAGATTTATATATCGCTTTTCACAATATAGATTGTATCAAAGCAGCTTCACAGTATCAATCAAAATAACATAACAATGTTTGTTTCTTATTGGAAAAAACATTCACGTTAGGAAGGGCTGATCAATGGTATTAATGATTGGTTAATTAATTTGAATATCCCCAACTGAGCAAGCCAAAGGCAACAGTGGCAAGGAACCGAAAAACTCCATCAAGTGACCTACTGGTGTCCTAAAACTCCCATCAGGTGACCTAATGGAGAAAAAAAAAACCTTGGTAGAACCCAGGCTCAGTCGGGGGCCAGTTCTCCTCTGGCGTTTATGAACTAGAGGCTGGATTTAAAGTAACTGTAAGATAAAAAATGTATATGAATGCATGGTTGAAGAGATGTGTCTTTAGTCTAGTTTTAAAGATGAAGTTTTCTGATCAAGATGGCGCCTGTGATTCGTTCTGCATGCCGTCGGTCTTTGTTTGTCCTCTATGTTATAATCCTCCTCTTAGTACTGCTGGTACAGAGAGCCAGCTCTCTTCTTGTATATGAGCGTAACTTTCTTTTGAGTCTTCAAGATTCAGCGGTGGATGTTTGCAGAGGCTATACAGGTGGTCAGTGGTCCTGTAATCCCACATGATCTGAACGCGCTTCGGCTTACCTGTGCGGACTATCAGATCTCTGTCGCAACAGAAGGAAACGGAATAGGAGACGAGGCAAGCGAGCGGGTGTGGCTGTGGCACGGAGACGGGCGCGTGCGATAGCGCGTGCATCAGCGGCTTGTCTGTGTGTGTATACGGGCTTAGCGGTGGATTACATCGACTCTTCTTGTTGGCATCTTTCGTTGTGTCATCGGGATGAAAGGGTATCGTACCTGGTTGTGGTTTCTGTGCGGCCCAAGGTACTATCATTAAGATTGCCCTCCTGAATGTAAGATCTATTAATAACAAAACATTTCTAATTAACAACCTCATCTCCTCTCGGGACTTGGATTTATTTTTAATGACTGAAACATGGCTCAGTGATTATAATCGTGGCTCCCTCGCTGAAGCCGCACCTAGAGACTACAATACTTTGAACTCTCCAAGGACGGTGGGGCGCGGAGGGGGGATTGCGTCAATTTTTAAGAACGTTCTTAAAAGTAGGCTGGTGTCAGTTGATAATTATGTTAGTTTTGAAGTACAAGTATTTAAAGTTGACCTGATTAAGCCGGTCACATTTGCAATAATTTATAGACCTCCCAAGGTTAACACGGAGTTTATAAGGGAGTTTTCTGAGTTCTTATCCTGTATGATGACTTGTGATGACAATTTTGTCATATTAGGTGATTTTAATATTCATATCTGCTGCCCTGAGAAGCCCTTAGTTCAAGATTTTCTGTTATTGCTGGATTCCATTAACCTTACGCAATCGGTGGCAGGTGCAACACATAAACAGGGGCACACGCTGGATTTAGTTATGTCCTGGTGTGTCCCGGTGGGTGATCTGACTATAGAGAACTTGGGGTTGTCAGATCACTTTGTTATATCGTTTAAAGGAAAACTCCGGGCAATTTTTAAGTTAATCTTGATCGTTAGACCTTTGTGAGTACTGTCTATAGAAAAAAAACGAACCGGATGGGTGCTTGCGACGCAGAGCTGCGACCGCGAATGCCCAGAGCTCCCCCTCAGCTAAAACGGCAGCTCTGGGGGCATAACATAAAGAGTGTCTTTTGTGCCTCTTAACAGACACAAAATGCGATTAAAATGTCTGTCCAACATGAACAGGGGCCTTACCTGTGAACGAGTTGCGTGAAGTTGCATTTTGTGTCTGTTAAGAGGCACAAAAACGCTCTTTTTGTTTATGCCCCCAGAGCTGCCGTTTTAGCTGAGTGGGAGCTCTGGGCATTTGCTGTAACAGCTCCGCATCGCAAGCACCATTCCGGTTCGTTTTTTTTTTTCTATAGACAGTACTCACAAAGGTCTCGTATCAAGATTAACTTAAAAATTGCCCGGAGTTCTCCTTTAATGTCACTATTGCCAGGCGGATTGCGGGACCAGGAACAGTGGGCCGCCGTGCCCGGGCAATAAATGCTGCATCAGCTTTTAGGTTTTCAGAACAATTCAATGCACACAAGTTAACAAATAAACTCAATGATGTAAACCAGAGTGTAGAGGACTGTGTGTTAGATTTTAAAATGGAGTGCAACCACATATTGGACTGTATTGCCCCTGGAGACAGGTTAAAGCAAAAACTGTATCCCAGCCCTGGCTCAATGATGAGAGTCGATTGCTGAGGCAATAATGGAGGCAGGAAGAGAGGAAATGGTTGAAAGACAAACTGCAGGTCTCTTATGAGATCCTAAGAGAGCGTATGCTATCTTATCAACAGTTCGTAAAAGCGGCTAAGGAGAAACATTTCTCGAACTTAATCTCGAAAAATAAGCACAGTCCAAAAATTTTATTCCGTGTGATTAATTCTGTGATGAGTCCTGCCAGCCCCTCTGTTTTTGAGCATGAGGGGAGAGCCTGTGGAAAGTTCGCACAGTTTTTTATGGACAAGATCACAATGATCAGAGCCAGCATTGTGAATTCTGTCAGTGCCCAAAGTAGCCTGGAACCACCACTCGATTTGTGTGCTCGGGGTGTGTTGACCACATTGGAGCCGGTTTCTATGGATGATTTGCTGGATATTGTCCTACACCTGAAGCCAGCTTTTTGTTCGTTGGATATTTTACCGCCTCGTTTGTTGATTCAGGTGTGGGATGCGGTGGGGCACACTATTACAGTTCTAGTCAATCAGAGTCTTACAAAGGGGATAGTGCCATCTTATTTCAAACACGCTCTTACACAACCGCTTTTAAAGAAAACGACTTTAGACCCCTCTGTTTTACGCAATTGCAGACCAATTTCTAAGGTACCTTTCTTAGCTAAATTGCTGGAGAAGGTGGTACTTAAGCAACTCTCTACTTTTTTAAATAAAAACAATATTTTTGATACTTTTCAGTCAGGTTTTAGATCGCAACACAGCACAGAAACTGCCCTTCTTAAAGTATTGAATGATCTGTTGTTATCGGTGGACTCAGGGAATTGCACAGCGCTAGTATTACTGGATCTTAGCGCGGCATTTGACACAGTGGACCACGGGATTCTTCTTGAACGATTGAGTAAGTGGGTGGGTATTGGGGGGTATGTGCTATCCTGGTTTGTCTCATATCTTCAGGGTAGGACCGTTGCGGTGGAAATAGGGACCTCTACCTCTTCTGTTTGCCCTGTTGTTTGTGGGGTACCTCAGGGCTCATGCCTTGGTCCAGTCCTGTTTTCATTATACATGCTCCCACTGGGTTTAATCTGTCAGAGACATGGAGTGGCATACCATTGTTATGCTGACGATACCCAGTTGTATTTGCCTTTGAAAGCCGAGGATAAGTCTAAAGGGTCAGCGCTGTTGAATTGCATGGATGAGATAAAACAATGGATGGCAGACAATTTCCTTCAGCTGAACGAATCAAAATATGAAGTGGTGGTGTTCGGCCCACCGAAGTTAGCTGATCAGCTTTCCGAGGAGCTTGGCAGCCTTGTATCCAAGTTTAAGATTCAAGTTAGAAACCTTGGAGTTATCTTCGACGCCGAATTAAAATTTGATAAACAGATAAATGCGGTATGGAAGGGGAGTTTTTTTCAGCTAAGAGGGATTGCCAGAATGAAAGGCTTTTTGTCTACTAAAGATATGGAAACTGTTATTCACGCTTTTATCTCATCCAGATTAGATTATTGCAATTCTCTGTATGTGGGCGTGTCCAAAAAGTCCCTGGTGCGTCTGCAACTAGTGCAGAATGCAGCGGCCAGATTGCTGAATGGGACCAGTAAATATTCTAGTATCACTCCAGTTCTGGCCTCTTTACACTGGCTCCCGGTGGAGTTTAGGGTGCTGATATTGTTCGAGACTCAGACTCGCTGTCCCAGTTTAAAACTAGATTAAAGACGCATCTCTTTAACCAAGCATTCACTTAATGCTTACCTTTTATACTACTTCCAGTGTTGGGAAAGTTCATTTTCTACATGAACTAGTTCAAAGTTCAGTTCACACATTTTAAAATGAACTAGTTCAGTTCATAGTTCATACTTCAAAAAATGAACTAGTTCATAGTTCTTTTTTCTAGTTCATACTCCATATGTTGCTGCGAGCTTCTTTTTTTTATTGCCACAGCCCTATACAACCACAGACAGCAATTATTTTATCGACTGACAAAGTTTGCACAGAAATGTAAGATTTTTCCCATCCTCACCGACCTTGTCATAAAACTCGTTTAATCATACGACGCCTCGATCGCTGCTTTGTCGACTACATGCATGACTACATGCTGCTTTTTGTTTTGATGACGTATGCGGCAGTGCGTGCGACACTGGTGGCTGATGTTGCCAGATTGGGTGTGTTTTTTCGCTACATATTAAGGCGTTTTCGCCTGGAAGGCTTTATTGAAATCTGGCACCCTATTGAACTAAGTTAAACTGAGAGAGCGTGCGTTCACAGACACCAGAATGAACGCGTTCACAGTAACGTTCATCAGGCAGTAATTCAGTACGTTCAGTTCACGTTCGCCCAAAATATGAACGAGTTCGTGAACTATCGTTCATTGAACGCGTTCAGGCACAACACTGACTACTTCTGAATCAGTTCGAATGCATTAATATTATGAACATCAGCTATGCTAATTATTTCCCATCTGTCTTTCTGCTGTTATCTCGGGACGCTAGTCCCGAGGTAAATAGCGTTCGTCAGCTCCAGTTTGTATCCAGCCTCTCACGAAGACTTCAGATGCCCCAACACCTGTGGAGAGACGACTAAACGCCGGTGGAGAGACGACTAAACGCCTGTGGAGAGACGACTCGACGCCTGTGAAGAGACGACTAAACACCGGCGATATGTTATGCCTAAATTTATACATGATTAACTAACTGTATTTTTCTTTGTACATTTCTGAAATGCACTTTCTGTAAAGCTGCTTTGAGACAATGTGTATTGTGAAGAGCGCTATACAAATAAACTTGAATTGAATTGAATTGAATATAAGGTCCTTTTAATGGTGTATACGGGTCTACACGGACAAGGCCCTGTCTATATCTCCGAGCTTTTGCAGCATCACTGTACCTCCAGACCATTAAGATCATCGCACAGCTTACTGCTAAAGGTTCCGAAATCTCGCCTGAAAACTAAGGGAGATCGAGCTTTCTCGGTGGCCGCACCGAGGCTTTGGAATGGTCTCCCTGCCTACATCAAGTCTTGCGATTCCATTGAAGCTTTTAAGTCTTTGTTGAAGACATATCTATTTACTGTTGCTTTTAAGTGTTTTTAGTTATATGTGGCTCTGAATGATTTGTATCCATTTATGTCTGTTTTTTTTTACATTGTTGAAATGTAGATTCTGTAAAGCACTTTGGTCAACTCGTATTGTGTTTAAATGTGCTGAAGAAATACTTTTTTATTATTATTATTATTAAACTGGGAGAGCGAGTCTGAGCAACGAACAATATCAGGAAGGCTATTCCAGAGCTTTGGAGCTAAATGTGAAAATGCTCTCCCTTCTTTGGTGGATCTGGATATCCTAGGTATAACCAAAAGCCTCGAATTTAGTGATCTTAAAGAGCGCGATGGATTATAGGGCGATAGAAGATCCGTTAAATAGACTGGAGCTAAACCATTTAGGGCTTTATAAGTCAGTAGCGATACCTTGTAATTAATACGGAACTTTATGGGTAACCAAAGTAGTGATGATAAAATCGGTGTTATATGATCATATTTTCTTGATCTAGTAAGAACTCTAGCGGCTGCATTTTGGACTAACTGTTGCTTGTTTATTGAGGATGCAGGACAACCAGCTAATAAAGCATTACAGTAATCTAATCTCAAGGTCATGAATACATGAACTAGCTTTTCTGCATCAGAGACTGATAGCATATTAAGTAGCTTAGCAATGTTTCTAAGGTGGAAAAAGGCTGTTTTTGTAACAAATGAAATATGTTTTTCAAAAGACAGGTTGCAGTCTAATATAACACCCAGGTCTTTTACTGTAGAGGATAAAGTAGCAGGGCATCCAACTATGTTAAAGTTGTGTTGTGAGAGGTTTTGCGGATGGTTTTTCAAACCGATAAGTAGTGCCTCTTTCTTGTCTGGATTTAATAAAAGAAAATTACGCGTCATCCAATCTTTTATATCTTTAACACAATCTGTCAATTTAGATAATTTAGCGTATTCATCCGCCGTGATGAAATGAGTATCATCAGCATAACAATGGAAGCTAATTCCATGTTTCCTTATAATATGTTCAAGTGGCATCATATATATTGAGAATAATACGGTACTCCATAGTTTACTGAAGTTATGATAGATTTTTCTCCATTTAAATAGACAAAATGGTAGCGCTCAGATAAGTATGATCTGAACCAGCTTAATGCTTGTCCTTGAACACCAGTATAATTTTGTAGTCGATCTAAGAGTATTGTGTGATCTATAGTATCGAACGTAGCACTAAGATCAAGTAAAACTAGTATTGAGAAACAGCCTTGGTCAGAAGCTAAAAGTAAATAATTTGTAATTTTAACTAGCGTCGTTTCAGTGCTATGATGTGGCCTGAATCCAGACTGAAACTTTTCATAGATGTCATTTTCTTGCAAGAAAGAGCCCAGTTGAGCGGACACAACTTTTTCTAGTATTTTAGACATAAATGGAAGATTTGAAATGGGTCTGTAATTTGCTAGGTTATTTGGATCTAATTGTGGTTTCTTAATAAGAGGTTTTATTACTGCCAGCTTGAACGTTCTTGGAACATGACCTAAAGTTCATAATATTTAGACGAGTTAATAATATTGAGAAGAGGCTCTTCCACTATAGGTTACACTTCTTTCAGTAGTTTAGTTGGTATAGGATCTAATAAACATGTTGTTGTTTTAGATGAAGTGATAAGTTTATTTAAGTCTTTTTGTTCTATAGTTGTAAAACATTGGAATTGTTTTTGCGGGGTGATAATTGAGGCTGAATTATAAGGCGTGAGCAAAGATTGAACGTTTACAATTGTGGTTCTCTTACGAGAATATCTCTCGTACTGTGTAATATCTTACACTATGGGGAAAACCTCTTTTCAACAAGATATTGAAGCCAAAAATTGCCCTTAATTTTTAATAAATGTAAAACGCTTTGTGGCAGCATGCAGACATAGGCGAGGCAGCTCGCGCACCTATTGGCTGCCCTGCGGCAAAAGCAGCAGCCTATCGAGAGCGGCTCTGCGTGACGTCATGAGCAATGGGGGCACTTCGCACCCACTTCGTCACGTCCCGCAAGAAAGGGCGTGGTCTTGCCCTATAAAGCAGGTCGATAGGCTGATACAAACTGATTTTCATCTCTTCAGTGAAGCTCACGCAGACACCTGCTGCGCTTTCCGGCGTCTATATCCTTTACTCTGCTGAGAGTGTTTGTTCGCTGTCGCAACTCACACTTCTCCAAAACTCTAAAAGAGCTGCGTCTTTTTCAAGATGCCTACCTGTGGCCTACCCCAACTCAGCGACGAGGGCCGCCATGTCATCTGCGTGTCCTGCCTGGGTGAAGATCATGCTGCTATTGTGCTCGCTGACGGCGGATGCCCTCATTGCGAGCTGATGTCTATGGTGACTCTGAGGACTCGCCTGGCTTCATTCTCAGAGCCTGCACTTCTGCCCTCTGTGGTGCCGCGCCACAAGAAGTGCCGTGCTCAGCGCGCCCCCAAGCTCTCTCCAGCCCGCCAAAGCTTGCCGGTTCGCCCGCCAGCTTCGCCGGCATCGCTCGAGTCGCTCACAGATGGACAACGGCCGCCTTCTGCCGCCGCGTCCGCCCTTGAGCTCGACTAACCTACCGAGGCATGTTCTCTCCAGGCATCGGATAGTGAGGATTGGGCGAGCTCTGTGGCCCTTCCCCCGCTACCCCCCAGCCCTCTGGGAAGAGAGCCGACATTGAGGCTGAGCTGATGTGTCTGCTCTCTCAAGCCGTGGATAGCATTGGCCTCGACTGGGAGGCGCCCGCGCAACCACCGCGCAACAGGCTGGACGGACGCTTTCTCAGAAAAGACGAAGCCCCGTCACAGTCGAGACCCGCGCCCTTCCTCCCTGAACTTCACGAGGTAGTCGCGAAATCGTGGAACGCCCCTTCTCCGCCAGGCTGCGTACCTCTATCTCTGCTGCATTCTCCACTGTGGACGGTGCGAAAGATAGAGGATACATTTCTATTCCTCCTGTGGAGGCATCTGTAGCGTCCCATCTTTGCCCGCCCTCCGCCGGACAGTGAGCAGAGACGGCGCTACCATCCAAAGCCTGCCGAGTGACGTCAGCCATGCATGGGCGCGCTTACACCGCCGCCGGGCAAGCAGCCGCAGCCTGCACCACCCGCCGCTGCCGCTTCACAGCGCCGCAAGGCCCGAGACCAAAGACCGCGCTCTCGCTCTGCTGGATGCCGCCCCCCTCAGCGCGGGCCCCGGCCGAGGATTGACATCAAGCCCGAAGTCTCAAAGCCTTCCTAGCCTCTCTAGGAAAGTGACGGTGTTCAAATCCCGCTGCGGCCGGATTTTCACCGAAACTTCTCGTTCGCTCAGTTCCAAGCAATGTGACTGTTCCAGTGTATTTCGCAGTGAGCCAGCCGGTGGCACAGCCCGCTTGCCTGTGCACAAAGGCCGTTTTTTACGGCTACCCAGATAAATCCAATAAAGAGTGCATTTTCTGGTCTTCCGGCCACGGCCGATGGTGTTATGAATGTTGTAAGAATGCCCACGTCCCAGTGCCCATTCCCAAACCCAGACACAGCCCGCCACGGTGCAGGGCTAGCACAAATAAAATCGGGTCATGTCGATTGTGCAGAAAATGTAGTGAACGCGCCCATATCACAGTGCCCGCTTACACTACACGATGCGTGTCCCTTGGTCCCTGTGGAATGTGAACACACATTCAGTCAGCGCGAGCCGACAGTGTTCTCAGTGCAGTAAATATGCCCGCTGTCCCGCGCCCACATTCTCTCACAGACACGCCGAATCCCACGAGATGCGCCCCGCTCGCTTTCTCTGCACAACACGTCATAGAGAAGCTGAGCGCGACCAGCCTGACCGCTGTGATCAGCGCGCCCCCCGCCTCGCACGCTGTAAACACAGCGTTGAGTTCTCAGCACACCGCGGATCTCGAGCCCAGATTCGCGCAGATGCGTGGTCAAAGCTCCCCGGGGTATCAGAATGGGTGCTGAACACTATAAAGAGAGGCTATTCGCTGCAATTCGCTCTACGTCCCCGCCGTCATACGGCGCTTGTCGAAACTACGGTGAAAAACGAAGTATCTCATCTACCCCCTTCGGCTCAGAGCGAAGGGGGCCTATACAGCAGATATTTTCTGGTACCGAAAAAAGATGTAGGTCTCAGACCCATTTTAGATCTGCGACAGCTGAACAGAGCACTTGTGAAGCGCCAGTTCAAAATGCTTACGACCAGGAAAATCCTCGCGCAAGTTCGCCAAGAGGACTGGTTGATGTCAATAGATCTGAAAGACGCCTATTTCCAAATACAAATAGCATCCCATCACAGTCGATTCTTGAGATTCGCCTTTGAGGGCCAGGCATATCAATACACAGTCCTGCCGTTTGGCCTGTCCCTAGCACCTCGTACATTCACGAAGTGCATGGACGCGGCTCTCGCACCCCTGAGACTTCGGGGCATGCGAGTTTTGAACTACTTGGACGATTTGCTGATTCTAGCTCGATCACACTCAGAGCTTATAGAACACAGGGCCACATTTACTCAAGCACCTCGAGAATCTGGGCCTTACAGTCAATTAGGCGAAAAGCTTGCTGTCTCCCAGTCAGAAAATGTATTTTCTGGGAACAGTGCTGGATTCGCTATCCATGACAGCACGCCTGTCACCGGAGCGCTGACTAGACATTCACACTCTATAGTCCCGCTCAAAAGGTTTCAGAGCCTAATGGCCTCAGCAGCCACTGTACACCAGCTGGGCCTGCTTCGCATGCGCCCACTGCAGATGTGGCTGAAAACGCGAGTTCCACCCCGGGCATGGACCGCTGGTCTGTTTCGCCTCAGGGTCGATCTAAAGTGCGTTTCAGCTCTGGAACCTTGGAACTCTGGAAGTTACCGACTGGTATCAGTCAGGTGTGAGTTTGGGGACCGCCTTGAGTGTGAAGGTGGTGTCAACGGACGCCTCCACCTCGGGATGGGGAGCGCTGCTTGAGGGCAGACCGTTCGCTGGCCTGTGGTCAGAACGGGAAAAGCTCCTTCACATAAACTGCTTGGAAATGGTAGCAGTCGACAAAGCACTACGGCGCTTCTGTCCCCAGATAAAAGGCCACCACGTCTTGGTTCGGTCGGACAACATGTCAGTGGTGGCATACATAAATCACCAGGGCGGCCTCAGGTCCCGAAACCTTCACAGGCTGAAGGAATGCCTCCTGGTCTGGGCTCAGCACAACCTGCTCTCGCTTAGAGCAGCGCATGTGCCTGGTCACCTGAATGTGGGACCAGACAGACTGTCCAGAAACAATGTCCCAGCAGGGGAATGGTCGCTGCACCCGCAGACGGTCCAACTGCTGTGGGAAACGTTCGGCAGAGCGCATGTGGACCTGTTCGCGTCCCACGAAAACGCTCATTGTTCGAACTTTTTCTCGAAAAGCAAAGACGCGCTGGCCCACGCCTGGCCCCGCTGTCCCCTATATGCTTTTCCCCCTGTCTCGCTCCTGCCTCAAGTGTTATAACGAATAAGGAAACACAGATGCCCAGTGCTGCTTGTGGCTCTGCTCTGGACAAACCAGACTTGGTTCCCAGTCCTGATGCAGCTGACCAGCACTTCCCTGTGGCCTGTGCCACTGAGGAAAGACCTCCTCTCTCAGGCAGGGGGCTCGATTTGGCATCCTCGCCTGGATCTGTGGTCCCTGCACGCATGGGCCATCAACGGGGGTACCCGCTAACCTCCCGGAGGGAGTATTAAACACGATCATGCAGGCTAGAGCTCCTCGAAATGGTCTGTGTTCTCTGCTTGGTGTCAAGCTCAGGGCTTTTCACCCGTAGACTGCGG
The DNA here is from genome assembly GCA_036326025.1 of Chrosomus eos. Lineage (NCBI taxonomy): Eukaryota > Metazoa > Chordata > Actinopteri > Cypriniformes > Leuciscidae > Chrosomus > Chrosomus eos. The sequence goes on along the minus strand of CM070828.1, from coordinate 14,920,157 downwards.
GGTTACGGAAGTACTTTCCTTCCTTCAAGAGCTGCTGGATAAGGGCAGAACCCCATCCACGCTCAAAGTATACGTAGCGGCCATAGCATTGTTCGCAAAACCGGTGTCTGGCCAGTCACTGGGGACGAACGACTTAGTCGTGCGTTTCCTCAGGGGAGCTCGGAGATTGAACCCTCCCAGGCCCCCTTCAGTCCCGATGTGGGACCTTTCCATGGTTCTGGAAGCCATGAAAGGTGCTACATTCGAGCCAATCCATTTGTCAGACATGAAACATCTGTCTTTCAAAACGGTGTTTCTTATGGCTCTCGCTTCAGTGAAGCGCGTAGGGGACTTACAAGCGCTTTCGGTAAGGGGCGTGGCCTCTTCGTGGGCATGGTCTAGTGGGATCACCCTGCAAGATATCTTTATGGCCGCGGGCTGGTCCTCACCGTCTACATTTATAAAATACTATAACCTGGAGGTGCCCGTCTTACAAGCTAAGCTTTTGGCGGTCTAGAATTCAGTGCTGTGCCGGCGCAGATGCTGAGTTTGGCCTGCGTATCGCTCACTGATGATACAGCAGCTCCTCGAGTGTTGACACACGTATAGCCACCCAGTTTAGGCTGAAAGCTTTCACCCTGGCTGCGTGGTATACTAATTATATCATTAGCTCCTCTGGATGCTACTTTATAAGGAATGACGCTTCTAGCCCTTCTTCCTTCACTATCTGTGAGTCTATGGTGATTATGCACTACATGCGCCCTGGGCTCCTGCCCTTGGGACTTTGGTGTTAGATCCCTGTATGCACGGCGTGTTACTCTGTGTTCCCCATAGCGTAAGATATTACGCAGTAAGAAACGAGTAAGAAACCGAGTAAGAAAACGTAGTCGGTTACTAACGTAACCTCTGTTCTCTCTAGAGAGGGAACGAGTACTGCGTATCTTGCCGTGCTTAAAATATGCTCTGGTTCGCTTCGGCAATGAAAACCAGTTTGTATCAGCCTATCGACCTGGCCTATTGGTCATGACGTCACGCAGAGCCGCTCTCGATAGGCTGCTTCTTTTGCCGCAGGGCAGCCAATAGGCGCGCAAGCTGCCTCGCCTATATCTGCATGCTGCCGCAAAGCGTTTTACATTGATTAAAAATTAAGGATAATTTTTGGCTTCAATATCTCGTGGAAAAGAGGTTTTAAGATATTACGCAGTACTCTTTCCCTCACTAGAGAGAACAGAGGTTACATTAGTAACCGAGTACGTTCTGATGCTTTCAATTTTCTCGGTGAAGAAGTTCATGAAATCATTACTACTAAACTGTAACGAGGTATTTTGTTCAGATGACGTCTGTTTATTTGTTAGTCTAGCCACGGTGTTAAATAAAAACCTTGCTAAGCCCTGACTGTTTTTAGAGCCTTTTTATAACGTGACATACTGTCTTTCCACACGATTCTAAAGACCTCTAAATATTTATTTTTTCCATTTACGCTCTAAATTACGCGTTTCTCTCTTTAGAACATGCGTAGTATTGCTGTACCATGGGTGCTATACTTTTCTCTCTGACCTTTTTTAATCTAATGGGTGCAACAATATCCAATGTTCTAGAGAGAATGGTGCCCATAGTGCTAGTTAGCTCGTCTAGTTCATCTGTTTGTTTGGGTTTAGGCAGCAGCTGAGACAGATCAGATAAGCTATTTGAGAAATGGGAGGATTGTTCTGCCTGGTCGATAGTGTGGCGCAGCATGACATATTACAGCAGTACGTAATATGCAAGTTACCATGTAATGGTCAGTGACATCATCACTTTGTGGAATGATATCTATATCGGTTGGATCGGTTCCATATGATATAATTAAATTGAGTGTATGATTAAGACGATGAGTGGGACCACTGACGTTTTGCTTGACCCCAAAAGAGTTTAGTAAATCTGTAAACGCAGCCCCTAATGCATCATTTGAATTATCTACATGTATGTTAAAATCTCCAACAATTAATGCTTTATCGACGTTGACCAATAGATCTGAGAGAAAGTCTGCAAACTCTTTTAGGAAATCAGCATAAGGCCCTGGCGGTCTATATACGGTAGCCAAGGCTGGAGAGAATAGCGATTTCTTTCTTACATCTGAGAGTGCAACATTTAGCACAAGTACTTCAAACGAATTAAACCTGTGACCTGTTTTCTGAGTAACATTAAGGATATCTCTGTAGATTGTTGCAACACCGCCGCCACGACCGATCAGACGGTGCTCATGCTTATAACAGTATCCTGGCGGAGTAGACTCATTTAGACCGAAATAATCATTTGGTTTAAGCCAGGTTTCACTAAGGCAAAATACATTGAAGTTATTGTCTGTGACTGTTTCATTTACAATAACTGACTTAGGTGTGAGTGATCTAATGTTTAGAAGACCTAGCTTTAGAATTGTTTTTGTTTTTGTTCACTAATAGCAAGATTTTCTGTTTTAATAACAATCAATTTTTTTTCTAGATCCTGCAGTAGATTTATTATTTGATCTCAGTAAACAAGGAATAGACACAGTTTCTATGCAATGTTCTACACTAGTATTAATATCAATTAAATTGGTGCAGCAGAGACTTTGATTTGGACTTTTGGTTACTAGTCAAATGGTGTTTAACATCTTGGAGATGTTATCCGACAGAAGATCTGCTCCGATTCTACTTGGGTGTAAGCCATCAGCGCGGAAGAGCCTCGGTCGCTCCCAAAATAGATTCCAATTATTTACAAAGAGTAGTTTCTGCTCATTGCACCATGACATTAACCATTCATTTAGCGCAAATAATCTACTGAACTTTTCATGCCCTTGTCGGTACGTGGGAAGCGGTCCAGACACAATGATCGGTGTTTCAGGCGATGTGCTGCATCTCGGTCAGGCTCCTGAAGTCTTTCTTCAGAACCTCCGTCTGCCGCAGCCTGATGTCGTTCATTCCCGCGTTCAGCACAACAGCTCCGACGCACTCGTCACTATTCAAGATCTCAGGTATCCGTTGCTGTGTTTGCGAGACAAAAAATATGAATAACTAATTGATGGTGTACTCATTGGAGCTTTGCGAACCCCTTTTGAGCGCTTAACGCTTGTTTGTTATTTTAGTTATTTGTTTTTATACCCTGGGCGGAGGGCACAGTCGTGGATGCCTGCTTTAACGACATTTTGTCGGGGCAGTTAGGTGCAGCTGATATCGTGTATTAAAAATCTCTGTTCTTGGGGTATGCATGAAGTGGATTCGATGTGTGCAGGGTAGCTCCGTTGTTTTTTGTCTCGTAGCTGCAGTGTGGTGGCCGCTCTTACATTGATAAATGTGCTTAAAACAATAATAATAAATTTTTTTTTTTTTTGTTTAGGGGTTAAAGAAAAAGGGCAGAGTAAATAAATGGATACTTTGGATAATTTTCTCGCTGCTCCATCAGATCAGGTTTTAGATGCGTTGACTAAGGAGCAGTTGTGTGACGATAGTGAACATTATAATTTTGAATTGGGCTTGAAGAAAAATGCGAAATTGGCGCAGATAAGGCAGGCTGTCAGAACTAAATTTTCTGAAAGAAAAATTCTCCCATCAATAGCTTCAATGGATGAGTTGGAACCTGAAGGTGCTTCAACGCCATTGGCAACATTGGGTGAGTCTCGCAGTAATTTTGGTCTTACCCTTGAACAACAAAAAGAGTTGTTAGAAATGCAACAAAGAGAGAGAGAAGCTGAACGTTAAGAGAGAGAGAGAAGCTGAACGTGAGAAGTGAACGTAATACGTAGAGAGAGAGAAGCTGTACGTCAACTAGAATTTGATAAAATCAAAAGTGATAGAGAAATTGCTTTAGAACGTCTTAGGTTGATTGCAGAAGGGAAAATTACGGGTGATTCCGGTGGCGATGTTCCGACTGGACTAGCGCACACTCCTGATATCTCTAATATGGCCAGATTGCTACCAAGGTTTAGTGAGAAGGATCCGGATGTGTTCTTTTCACTGTTTGAAAGTGTGGCAGATGATCGTGGTTGGAGTGATCCTGAACAAACATTGTTACTCCAGAGCGTTCTAGTTGGGAAAGCGCAGGAGGCATTTATTACTTTATTTATCGGTGCCTGAAAAAAGGATTTATAAAAGCGTGAAAGATGCTGTGCTTAAAGTATATGAGTTAGTTCCAGAAGCATATAGACTGCGATTTCGTAATTGGAAGAAGGTAGAAAAGCAGACTTATACAGAGGTAGTAAGAGAGCTGAATTGTCATTTCAATCGTTGGTGTGCTGCAGTAGGCGTTTCTACCTTTGAAGAGTTGTGTAATTTAATTGTTTTAGAGCAATTTAGAAACATCCTCCCTGATCGTTTCAGTGAACGTTCAGTATTTTCTAATACTCCCGCTAGTCAGTCTGTTGCCAAAGAACAGTCTCGTGGTAAGGCAGATCCGGATGCTTGTCGTTACTGCTTAGAGAAGGGGCATTGGAAGATCAAGTGTCCGGTCTTGAGAGCAAGGGGCCAGAGGAGCAAATCTGGCGCGGCAAGACCTGTTGCTCTTGCCGTTTCGGATGTACGCGCACGGTCTGAGTTCATCCACACAGAGATTAGGTCTAACCCTGAAAGGGGTGTGGCCTCCTCTAACTTGTCTGCGGACTGCCTTGTGGGATCTAGCCAGTATAGCGGGTCTGATGTAATTGAAGCCAATGTCAATGATTACTCTTCTTTCATTACAAATGGTTTAGTATCATTGGTGGGCAGTTCTGCAAAGGGGCCAGTTAAAATTCTTAGAGATATGGGGGCTTGTGAATCTGTTTTGTCTGTGAGTCTGTTTTGCCTCTTTCTAGTGAGTCCAGCATGTGTAATGTTTTGGTGAGGGGAATTGGGTTGCAGGTTGTAACTGTTCCTCTGCATAGGATTGAGCTACAGTCAGGCCTGGTTCGGGGTAAGGTTGTCATTGCCGTGCGCCATTCGTTGCCTATAGATGGTGTACATCTCATCTTGGGTAATAACTTGGCTGGAGAGCGTGTTTGGCGTGATGTACCGCCTCCTGTGGTAGTTAAGAGTGTTACCTCTATCCCATCAGGTACTGATTGTAGCCTGCAGAGCTTACCAGAGGTCTTTACTGCCTGTGCAGTAACACGTGCCATGAACCGTGCCTCTGGAACTGAGGTTCTAAAGAAAAATCGTAAGCCTGATTTACAGCCTATTGTTTTGCCTGATTTGCCGTCTTCTCTGTCATTTAGTGATTTTGTTGTAGCTCAGGAGGATTCAACATTGAGTGAACTATTTGCTGGGGTTTTGCCTGTTGAGGAGCGACATAGTGCAGCGAGGGGTTATTTTGTTCAAGATGGGCTGTTGGTTCGTAAGTGGATGCCTCAGACTGAAGAGATGTTTGAGGATCCTGTTTTCCAAATAGTAGTGCCGGTGAAGTTAAGAGACTTGATACTACAGACGGCTCATTGTGATATAGCGGGCCATTTGGGTGTGCGGAAAAAGTATGACAGACTTATGAAGTACTTCTATTGGCCTTGCCTAAAGTAGGATGTGGCATTCTTCATTAAGACCTGTCATACATGTCAGATAACGGGAAAGCCTAATCAGGTGATCAAGCCAGCTCCACTTTACCCTATTCCGGCTTTAGGGAACCCATTTGAGCATTTGCTAATTGACTGTGTTGGACCATTGCCTCCATCGAAGTCAGGGTGTGTTTACCTTCTGACTGTGATGTGTCAGGCCACCCGTTACCCGCTGCCTATGCGTTACGTACAATTTCTACCAAGTCTGTGGTGAAGGCGCTCTCTCAGTTTATTTCCATCTTTGGCATCCCACAGATTATTCATAGTGACAGAGGCTCTAATTTTACATTGCGTATGTTTTCAGAAGGGCTTGAGCAGTTGTGTGTTAAACATCAGCTTAGTAGTGCTTATCACGCCCAGAGTCAAGGCTCCCTGGAGCGTTTTCACCAGACGCTCAAGTCATTGCTTAGAGGTTACTGTGTTCAGCTCAGCAAAGACTGGGAAGAAGGGCTTCCATGGTTGTTGTTTGCAGCACGTGAGGTAACACAGGAAAGTACAGGTTTCTCACCTAATGATTTGGTGTTCGGCCATAGAGTTCGTGGGCCATTAGCTGTCCTGCAGGATAACCTGAAGTGTCCTGAGAGTCCCTCTAACTTGTTGGAGTATGTGGATTATCTGGAGATCAGGTTCTGGCACTGTTGCCAATAGCCGGTTCACCCTTTCTTGCTAAATACGCAGGTCCCTATACGGTTGTTCGGCAGGTGTCGGACCTGAATTATCTAGTTTCAACTCCTGACCGTAGGCGTAATACGCAACTCTGTCACATTAATCTTTTGAAACCTTATTACAGTAGGTCTCCGGTTTCTGGGGCAGCAGAGACTGGTGATCAGGTTAAGTCAGTTACTTTGGCTGCAGTTGCTGGGATATTTAGCTTCTTTCCCCACATGGTGGCAGTGTGTGGTGATGAGGATGGGGTTGGCCCAGATGACTGTGTACTCCAGCCTCAGTTGAAGAACTCAGAAGTTGTCTTATTTGGATACACTACTTGGGCATTTGTCCAAGGAGAGGGCATTAGCAGTTGAGTCATTGATTTTTAAAATGGTGGGGTATTATCGTGGTTTTTGTGCTAATTTTTCCACTGTCATTGCCCCATTGACCGACCTTTTGAAGGGCCATATTAAACTTGATTGGACTGCGATTTGTCAGGCCGCATTTGATAATGTGAAGTTGTTGTTAACATCTGCTCCTGTGTTAAGGGCTCCCCGCATGGACCAGTCATTCCAGATGCAGGTCGACGCTAGCCAGGTGGGTGCTGGGGCCATTCTCCTGCATGGGGATGAGCAAGGTGTAGACCGGCCAGTGTGTTTCTTTTCAAAAAGTTTAACCGTCACCAGTTAAATTACTCGACCATCGAAAAAGAAACCCTAGCTTTAATATGGGGATTACAACACTTTGATGTTTATTTAAGTGGGGGTTCCGGTTACCATTTATTCTGATCACAACCCACTAACGTTCTTATATTCTCTAAAGAGCCCAAGTCAGCGCCTTATGCGCTGGGTGTTATTTTTACAACCATATAGCTTACTGATCCGGCACATTTGGGGTGTGGACAACGTCATGGCTGACGCCTTATCCCGTGCCCCATGTGAGCCGGAGTGAGTCAGTGTCTTGTCCTGTCTGTCTCTCTCTCTCTCTCTTGTATCTCTCATCTCTTTCTCTGCCTAGTCTCCTTAAAATTTGACAGTACTTGGGCAGCGACTGATGACGTTTCACAAGTCCACAAGAACACAAGTACAGACAAGAACGCATATTGAGAAACGGCCCAGGAGTAGAAACAGCCTCCGTTGCATCTCTCCCGCACCGTTTATGAATTTTGTTTTGCTTATTCATTTCTGATTGCTTACATTATTATTTTTGTCAAAGCCAACTTCAGTACTGGCTGAACAAAGTTTATTCTGTTAACATTCTATTAATTTAATAAATCTACTATATTTCTATTCCGTGTGTGGCCTTTCACTACTCTGTTGCTTGGTTTGAGCCAGGCTTGTAACAAAAGTGAAACACCCCTGAGGAAGTGGTGAAAGCAGTTTTGGCTTTAATGGAATCGTCGGTCACACTTTAGATTAGGGTCCAATTGTCACTATAATCTAACGACTACTTATCTACGACTTTCACCTCAATAAACTCCTAAGTACTGCTTAGCAATAGTACGTAAGGTGGTTGTTAAGTTTAGGCATTGGGTAGAATTTAGGGATGTAGAATATGGTGATACAGAATAAGTCATTAATATGTGCTTTATAAGAACTAATAAACAGCCAATATCCTAGTAATATGCATGCTAACAAGCAAATAGTTAATAGCAAAAATTGGACCCTCAACTAAAGTGTTACTGAATCGTGCTTGCCATTCCAGATCAAGAGTTGAAAAAAACATCTGATCCGAAAATATTTCTAGGATTATTTAAACGTAATTTCAGTGTGAACTGAAAAAAAAATTAATGTAAGCACAGTTAGTTATTGATGTGAAACAAAGATGAAAAGATAAGCAGAAGTGTTACCTCAGTAAGCAGGAAGGAGACTGCAGCAAAAGCAAAAGACCAGCCATATTTATAACTGAAATAAGCTTCATTTGTTTTTGTTCTGTTCATCATCTCATCATTAATACTGGATATATACAAGACCAGACCAACCACCAGGGACAGACCTGTATCAGAAATAAAGAGAAAATCAGTCAGAAAAAATTAAAGAGAAAGAGAGCTGAAGTGACACATTAGCCGCGTTTCTACTGCCGGGCCAGGGCCGTGCTAGTGCGTGCCAGGGCCAGTCGCGTTTCCACTGTCACTTCCGGAGCTTACTCGGGGCCAACGGCCAGGATTTCTGGCCCGTCGAATACCTTGGGCCAAAGCGGGCCAGCTCGGGCAAGAGGCGTGCGCAAGGTAAAAGGCGGAGTTTATCTGTGTTATGGAACGTTATGACCTGAAGCAAGATGCACATTTCACTTTTTTATGTCGCGCAAAATAATCGCTGCTTGAAATGGAGAATCGCCTGTACTGGTCTGTCAAGAGATACCAAAGCTCTTCTGAGCATTTGGCCAGAAGAAAGGGTACAACGTCATTTTGACAGCGTGTGAAGAAAAAAGGACGTTATAAAATACATCGATGCTGAACTTTCTAAGCTAAGCATTCAGCGAGCAACGCTTTCAAGTTCAGGAAAAAATAAAAAAAGTTGTGGGTGCAGTATTGTACAAGGCGATTAAAACGCACAATGGACAAAGCGGAGCTCAGAGAAGGAATTTTCCATGGTTCGACTTGATGGACTGTGTGCTGGGTCACTGTCCCTCTGTTAGTGGGACTCGCGGGACACTATTGCAGCCACGGCCGGTGAGTTAATATACATGCCATCTTCCTAACTTAAAAAATAAAAAAAATCATAATACCCGCTGAAATGGGTTGGGTTGTATGACGTTTGATCCAGAAAGGCGTGTTAGGGGCGGGGTTTAGGGCAGCGCTGTGGGGCTACTGGCCCGGCAGTGGAAACACAAGCCCGGTGCTTGAGGCCTGAGGCCACTGGCTCGGCTCGCTGTTAGCCCTGGCCCGGCAGTGGAAACATGGCTACTCTGAACTAAAAAAAAATCTTATCTGGCCTTTCAGAGAACTGTAAGTTCTGAGAACTGAACACAGTTCTCACCCATTTCTTCTGGACACAGTCTTCAAGCACACATTACTTTCTCAGAAGTTTTAAACAAAATTGTATATTATTATTATTTTAGTTTTTCTTATTTTCTTATTTTAGCTGTATATACTGAATGGTGTAACCTTTTCCTACCACATTTTTTACTGCTTTGAACTAGAACCCACCTGACAGGATAAAGAAGATTCCAGAGATGAAGGCAAGAATAGTGCGCTGAGGACGGATGTGTCCAATATTACTCAGCACAAAGCCAATGAACATGAAGAATAGACTGACCAGTGGAAAAGGAGTAGCAGAGCGGATCATTTCTAGAAACAAACCCAAAACAATTATTACTGATGATGTATACCTAATTCTTCTACAATCTCTATAATCTCACTATTAATGTAACAAAAATATAAACAGCAAATACAAACTATCTGTTTACTAATGCCCTCTTGGTGGTACACCAAATTTATGGTGTACTGTACATGTGAGGTTTGGTGTTCATGTGAGCATCTGGCACTGGCCCTGAAATCTGGCAACTTTAATCACATGCAATTTCACCAACATTATTGTGAAGAAATAAACATTGGCTTTAAACATTAAACATCACTAAGTCTACCATATAGTTTCCAGAGATAAAATTCAATTTAAGTTTAAGTTAGCTCCCTAAGATAACCATGATCATTATACATTTTATCATGTTTTTTTCATTGTGCTCATGTCACTTGTGGGCCACCCTCTTTTAAAGCCAAGCCCACCTGCATACATCCCTATTTATAATGCTCTTGACACACCCCTGCATTTGAGGATCAAGTTAGGGGTTAAATGAGACTGATTAGTTGAATAGACAAACATGGAGTGTTATTGAACGTCCTGGTTGCGTATGCAATCTACAATACCCTGAAGGAGGGAACGGAGGACATAGTCGAAGTCGACTGAATGGGGATTACGCTAGGGAGCCTGTCTTCTTCGTACTACTATTTAATCAAGCCAATTCAACATTGCCGTGCGTGATTACACGCTTCGCCCAGCACTGCAGGTATAAAAATGGAAGTGGACGCACACACCAGTTGCTTTTTTAGTCAGTGGTGGTCCAGCTGTAGTGGCAAGGGGACTACGTCCTCCGGTTCCCTCCCTCAGGGAACAGTGGGTTGCATACGCAACCAGGACAGTTCCCTTTCATTCGAGAACGTCGGACGTAGTCGACTGAATGGGGACTGAATGGGGATCTATTGAAAATGCCACTAGTGCTGCCATCTTCCAGTGCATAGACAGAAGCCTACTGATCCCTACTGACACTGCGAAAGCCACATCCTGCCCGAAGGGAGGTAAAATGTGGAGAATACACATATGAACTGGGTGGAAGACCGGGCAGTGCAACATATGGAATCAACGCCTAGGCGGGAGCACACACTCACTTCAGATGAGCTCAGAAGTGATGGTGACTACCTACATAGTACTGTGGCAGCCACCTGAACCTCGCGTCCATTTTTTAGGACTGCTTGTCAAGGACCCCTTTGAGAATGTATTCAGGGGAATGTCAGGAAGGGCTGTCGAGGGGAACTAGGTCTGGTTGGGCCAATAAGGGGAAACTATCAAGACCTACTACACTCCTGACCTAGAACAGTAGGTGCAAGCGACGTGTGCGCACAAGACAGGAGCACTGCTCAACACTAGGTGTGAAGAAATCACTGAGCTTCAGGAGCATCTTTGCTCAACACCTGAGTATAATGAAAATCACTGAACTTGAGAGGGCACCAAGCGACAATGAATTGCATAGCCACTATTTTAGAAGGATCACTGGGGAGCGCATTTCTGCAGGGCCCCAGGGTCAGCTGAGAGCCAGTGTCTGTCAAAGGGTTGTCCGCTCGGGCAGAATAATACAACTGGCAGAGGAACGAATCCGGAGAAGCAAACAGATGTAACTGTGCGGCCCCAAAGTGGTCCCTGCCCAGCTGGACCGCCAGGGGATGGAGTCTCCACTCTCTCTGGCCATAGACTGTCGACAGGCTCGTCGGCGGCATGATTGAGCAGGCCGGAAGAAATAGTGGAATGAAGCGACCTCAGAAGCTTCTGACTCTAAGGAGGAGGTGACGGGCGAGTTGTGACATGCAATGCTGTCTTTTAGAGCAGTACCAGCTCGCTGAGCAGCGGTGCAGAACTGCAACAACTCGAGGTATGAACACCAATGCAGTCGGAGGTCACCCAGGCCTCTGTTAAAGCATGCCCTTTATACATGGCCCCTCAGTTGGTGTTAGTGGACCTCATTCTAGGAGCGGTTGGCCCAGAGGAACGAAAGGTCTGAACACGGGCTGAGGGTTTGGCGGGAGGCAAGGGTGATCTGTTGTCACAAATGCCGCTCTGCCACGGTCAACTCGGGACTCGACCTTAAGCCAGTGCTGAAGTGGTCTTCATATGGAGGAAACCATGTGGCTGCATCTGCCATAAGCCCCAGGAGCCTCTGAAAATTATTTCATTGGAACCCTTTCTCACTTTTATAGAGCACCGACCAGACACACACTCTTCTTGAAGAGGCATATTGGGCCGAGTCCATCTCCATCCCATAAAAGAGATACTCACAGTTGACCTGAAGACCCAACTGGCGAAGGGTAGAACTCTGTACTGATACTTTGAACTCTAAAACGCAACACACAGGATAGCATGTGGTGCGGAGGCTAGAGATCTGAAGTACATGTCATTCAGGTCGAACGCTGCAGACCAAGCTTGGGGGCAGGACATTCTGAAAAATGCCTCTCTGTGTAGCAACCTGGACGGGGGCTTTCAAGAAAAGGGCCCGCTACAAGTGACACAGGGCCAAGAGGGTCATGACCCACCACATACCAGGTACATGAAGGACGAGTTTATAAAAACCCTTTCAGACTGAAGTCCCAGTCCTCGACTGAAAGGCAATATCAATTCCTGCTACTAAGACAAATTGAAAATCATTCAACCCTTTAGAGACAAAAGACACATTTTAATATCTCAATTTTTACTTTGTGAAAATGTAATACTTCAACTTAATAATTGAATCTCAAATTTTATTACTAGTTTCTACAATAGATAGTTCATGAACAGTTAATTATTTATAAAATATTTTGAATAGTTAAATTCTAAATTACAAGTTGATACTGAAAAAAAAGTTCTATCTAGAAACTACAATACTTTGAGGATTGAAAAAGAATTGTTGGACAAAAAAATGCCATGAATAGTTATTTATCAATAATCAAAAATCTATTAGCTAAATTAAATCAATAATGTAACCACTCTTTGCATTTAAAACACAAGAAACCCATTTTTAAGGTCGTTAAGGTAAACCTTTTTGAGGTTTGTAGTTTGTAGTGTTTTTTTTCCCCAAGGTTGCCACTGTGTATTTAGCATGTATTTTTGTGTCAGACGTTTATGCTTGCCATTATCAGGCAGAACAAAAATGCCTGCCTGCAGCCAATTAAATCTTAGTAGATAAAACCTTAAACTGAAAATCCTAAAGTATTTTTAAACAATATGTATAGTAGGTCATACTGCAGCACATTTAGGGTGTGTTTACTTGTAGTTTGGTTCTTTTGGTCAGGACCAAAAAAGACAGTTAAACATGTAGTCCTGATTCATTTAGTGTTCACTCTGTAAGTTTTAACCCTCTGGGGTCGGCGGTCTCGCTGGCGATACCAGCTCACTTTTTTCCTTATCAGTGCAAAAGAGACTCAAATTACTCTGTTGATTTTGATCTTACATTTAAGTGTTGTACATCATTAGATCCTGTTTAGTGTCTATTTTTTTTTGGGTACTCACAATAAAAACAAAAAAGTGTTGTGCTTTTCGTCAAATAAAGAAAAATAAACATGATGCACGTTTTGCCTTCTCTCTGTCAGTGAGGTCCATTCTGAAACGCGTCCGAAAAAATAACTGTAACTCTGTCAATACTTGTCACAGAGATTTCTCTTTATGAAGCTGAAATTCTCTTCTTTTAAATGAAGTAATTTACTAAAAAAATAAATATTTCCAGTTTATGTAATCCGTTTGAAACCAAGGAGAGGTAAAATTTTTTCGTTCTCCCTTCATTATCTGTAATTAGCTGAGACCGCCACGTCCCCAGAGCTTTTCACATGGTAAATAGGTGATCTATGAATCGCACACGCGGCACGCCCCCGATCAATGCCATAACACGAAGTGTCTTCATCAGATCATTCACTGATAGTTCATCGCGTTTTGAGGATGGCAGCACGCTACTCCTTCAGAGGATTATGGACAGCGGGAAAAATTCACCTTGTCCTCAGAGGAATTTGAAACTCAGATGACGAACGACTGCATTTTGAAGAGCGAATAGACCCCGCCGAGGATACAAGTTCGGAGTAAGTTGTTTAGTGTTATAATTCCTTTTCTGATCATAGAGCTCAAATGCATTTTCAGACTATATTTTGCCTAGTTTTGACATATGAAATATTACCTCACAATATCCCTAACATTCGCGTAGACGTGTAAACTTTTTGAATAACTGTTTAGGTTATAATGATTTAGTGAAATATATCGATCCGCAAGTGTTGTGTGAGTACTTCTGTGGTCTAGTGACAGATCGTTTGCCAAGCGTGTCAGAGGTTACAGGTTTGAATCCGCCCTCGGTATAGTTTTTTTTCTCTCATCAAAATCGAATATGTTCATCAGTGGTTATATCAAGCACACACGTAATAGGACACACGTTTGTGTGCATTTTTTTTGTGATTTCACCGGAATGAATAGTGTGATATGAACGGTGATAGATTGAAGAGCGCGTCGGAGTGAAGACTGCGTGTGCGCCGCCAGAAGAGAACACTGTATCCATGACACTGATAGCAGCGGACACGCGCGCTCAGCTTGAGTTCAAAAACAAAACATTTTAGCGCTAACTGGAGATGTTTTATTTGTATTAGGTACAGCCGTTCATTGAGTGTATCAGTAAAAGCGTGCGGTCTATATGGGCCATAAACAAATACTCGCGGTGATGCGGTCTACCCATCAATAGATGTTTCTCCGTCCATCAACAGATATATTGTGCATCTATAATCATAATTGTCCATCAGTTTACTTTGGATAATGTGCTAACAGTTTTTGGCTTTTGTTTTTTAGGAATGTGGCTGCAGTGCAGTGGCGATTGAGAATCATACTGAGTAAGTGCATAGATGTAATATTTTACAGATGTAATGTAGCCTAATTGTGTTTACATCGTCACCATCAGCCTTCAGAAATCATTCTGATATAATTTTTTAAAAATCAATGTTGGAAACAAGTGTGCTGCTTAAATATTTTTAACCTCTGATAGTTTTTTTTAGGTTTCTTTGAATGCACTTTTTTTTAATAAAAAAAAACAAGTTTGGTCTTTTTATGTTTTTTTTTTTGAAAGGATGTGTTAAGTGATATGAATGACTTTAAGTCTTTATGTTCTTAGGAAAGATTTCTATTTTGAATAAATGCTGTTCTTTTTAACTTTTTATTCATCAGTGAATCATTCTTAGTTCAGGCTGCCTCACAGCACCTTGGGCCATTAGCCATTGGGGGAGTGTCTTTAGTCTTCCCAGGTGTAATCATATTAATATTCATGGCCATTCACACATACCCCGTATACAGCACTGTTGACCCAAAAACTGATGTAAGAAATTTAAATCGTTATATTGATGTTTGTGGAAGAGTGGTCAGAATGATTTTCACTTCATTTTGAAGTAAAAATTCTAGCCTACAAGAATACTAACTCATAAGTATTGTGGACAACTATTCAATATGTGTTAAATGGCCTTATTGTGGTGACATTATATATATATATATATACAGTGGCGTAGCAAGCTTTTCAAAAGTGCGGGGGATGGATATGACATTGAAATTTTGCCATGTTGTGTGGACCTCTGTCCCTCTAGGGGGGTTCGGGGGCATGCCCCCCGGAAGAAAATTTTGTACATTTTAAGGTTAAATGCATCAATCTGGTGCACATTGAGAGCTCAAAATTAAGAGTTTCAAACGGCTTCGACCCATGAACTGTGCACATTGAACAAAGAAAAAGCATTGACTTGTAGCCTACCTAAAGGGCTCAAACATCTTTTTAGTTATGATATAGAGTCTCTGTCTACATTACATTATATTTTGTATTATGCTATAGAATAGGAAAATTACAATACTTTTGTCCTAATTTCTTCACTTGTAAGAAATAAACCATTGAGCTTTTATTTAGGAGAAAACACCAGATCACCATGCTGATCGTGTGAGCAAAGAGCACAAAAACACTCGACATGTCAACAAAACATAAACATAACATCTTCCCTAACACATATCAAGCTTATTTAAAAAACTCGTTCAAAGCATAAACACTCATTCAAAGTAGGCCTACCTGGAAAAGGGAGATGTAAATAACCATAAGTTCCCGCCTCCTCAGAGCGAGCTGACCGATAAATCTAACACATCAAGAGAGGCGGGACTTAAGGCATAACAGCCAATCATCAGCAGCTCACACTCAAAGCCGGTGTCATGTTTGAGAGGAGGCAGCCGCAGCGAGCGCACACACAGTGCGCCAGAGAAACGGAGGAGCGACTTTAGTAGCGCGTTTGTGCAAAACTGCGGAAAAACTGCAGAAAAAGTGCGGGTGTTGAACCCTCTCACCGGGAAAAGTGTGGGTGTTAAAACACCCACATCCCCCACGGGTGCGACGCCCCTGTATATATATATATATATATATATATATATATATATATATATATATATATATATATATATATATATATATATCGTCGCTGTCCGATGAAAACCGCGTATGTCCATTTTGCCGATTTTGAGATTTTTCGACAGATAGAATGTCCGGGTTCATTTCCGTATACAGTGTGCGTCACATGTCTAAATGACCAATGAAAAGTTGTGAAATCATGTCATCTGATTTTCACGTATATCCATTTGGTGTCAAAGCTGTCAATCACGCCGCGTATCTCCCGCCCTGTGGAGGCGTCTCGCAGGTCTAAGCGTCTCTGGAAGCTCAGGATTGTATAGCCGAATAACTCTGTGAGGTAAAGTATAAGCAAATGTTTGTTTTTGACAACACTGTTCAAGTTTATTATATATTCGCAATATATTCACAACTGTTATTTACCGGTAAATGGTCTAGAGGAAGTAATTGTCACTGTTTATTGTGGAGATGTTAACGCACGGGTCTGTTAACAATAGCCTACTTTTAAGGTAGTCTAATATTTTTCTGACTAATAAATTATTGACACAGTAAAGGGTAGATTTAAATAAAGAATAACGAATAAAGAATAATGAATTTTAAATAAAGAAAAGCTAAATTCAAATAAAGAAAAAACTAAATTTAAATAAATAAAAATTACATTTAAATAAAAAAAAAACGAAAATTGAATGAAGAAAAAAACGAAAATTAAATAAAGAAAAAAAACGAAATTTAAATAAAGAAAAACAAAATTAAGTTAAATTAAAAACGAGATTAATTTAGATTGATAACATAAAAAGGCTAATAAATGTTGGGTCGGTGTACTTTTTCGTTCATTTCGGAATGAAAGATGAAATGTAAAAAAAAGAGGGCAGCTTGTTTTTTTGTTTAAAAGAACAAAACAGAAATGGCTGTATTTTTTGTAGGCTACATAGCATAGCCTACTTTGTTATTTTTTAGTATCATAATGATTAATGAATGCACGCACAATTATCCGTGAACATGATTTGAAGCCTTTCAACTTGTGTGTGCAAAATTCAGAATTAAATAAATGTGCAGCAATTTGTACAAATAGAGTCTGTAGGTCTATTTGTAGCCATTAAATGAGCGCATTTAGTTTCATATTTGTTAAAATATTATGTTTTTTTTTCTTCCATTTTTGTTGATTTATGAAAAGTGAACAGCACGAGTGATAGGATGCACAATTTGAGACATGGAGTGTCAGACATGATTTTGACCACTTCATTAAGTTTTATTTTGTGGAAAACCTTTCTTTAAAGTGAATTTCGTTTTCTATAAACTGTATCTTAATTTTAATTCATTTTTCAACAACCAATTGCCTGGAGTGGATTTAATAAATAAGAAGAAAATATATAGCAATATAATCATGAGGCGCCCGCGTGGTCACATTGCACGTTAACTGGAGCGCATCTCATCCTAACTTAACAGTGTATGCCTCACACAGACATGAGAAAGACATCGAATGCACAAAGCTTGAAAAGTCTTTAAACGAAATAATTCAAAACGAAAAGAAAAAGGCTACTCTCTGATTATGTATGATTATATGAGTGTATTGATTCATTGTGCCTTCATATTTTGCAAGAGACATTTAATAAACTCAGCGTATTTAAAAAAATGAGACGTAGGCTATTTAATAAACTGGGTAACACTTTAGAATAATGGTCCATAGTTAACAAGTAGCTATGCAGGAAGTAATAGGTAGTACTGCATTAACACCGAACTTAATACTATTAACTAATATGGAAGCAATATTAACTAAGCAGTAAGTAATATCTAATTTGGTACAAAGGTAGTTCCTTGGTAGGTATTTGATTATTACTAAAGAAATATATCCTCATTGAGAACTACTTGTGAACTAAGAAAGAATAACCAATTAATTACTAATCACAAAAGTAACATGTCTAAAAAGTGAACAATTATGTTTTTTTTTTTTACTCTTAACATGGTCATAACATTTCAGAAGCTTGTGCCTCAAATGGGTTCTTTGTGGAAACCAGTTAATGAATATTATATACCCCCAAATACATTAGCTACAGGTTGAGATTGTGACTACTCTTACCAAAGGATGGACGTATGTTCTCTGTTTAATTCAAACTTAAACACAGAATAATACTAATAATGATAATTTGTTTAAAATTTTAAATAATTAGGAAGTGATTCTGACATGATTGGATTAGTTCACTATTAGGAGCTCTTTTGAGTGTCAGTTCAATGTCTCAGACTCCAACGACCTACCTTTATGTTACAGTAGCCGCCTGAGGAGGACTTCTCTTTAGGATATAAACATTGATGTTCTCTTGTCAAAAACAATTTGCATCCTCAATGAAGAAATTGGCTGCATTTATGTTGCGATAATCGCAAAACCACATCTTCCAGATTACAATGTTTGTTTGAATATTACTAGTCCCTCACAAAAATGAATGCCTGTACAGTATGTGTCAAATATAAAATTAAATAACTTGTATTACTTGTGAAAAACATGCTAACTCCTCACTAATTACTCAAGCGTTACCATGTCATCCCGCAAGAACTACTAGTGATGTGGCCCATTATTTTAAAGTGTAAAACATGCTAACTCCTCACTAATTACTCAAGCGTTACCATGTCATCCCGCAAGAACTACTAGTGATGTGGCCCATTATTTTAAAGTGTAAAACATGCTAACTCCTCACTAATTACTCAAGCGTTACCTTGTCATCCCGCAAGAACTACTAGTGATGTGGCCCATTATTTTAAAGTGAAAAACACTTAATAAAACGTATAGTTTTTAAACACTTCACTATTATACTACTAGTGAATCACTAGTAGTTCCTGCGTGATGACAAGTTAACGCTTGAGTAATTATTGAGGAGTTAACATGTAAAATAATGGGCCACATTACTAGTCAACGTGATCTCATGAGAAAAAGTGTAGTTCTACCATACGTAGCCTATATTTATTTATGTTTTATACACACATAAACATATAATACTGATGTATTTACAGCACTAAAACGTATAACATTTACATATTGACAGCACAAAAACGTTATTTATTTACGTATGAACGTACAAATTTGTACGTTGCTATTTAACGTATGCATATAAAAGCGTGGCATTAATGTTTTGACTGTAACGTTATTGCATTCAATTGTCTTATCAATTAAATGTTCAGTCGCATTTATTAATACAGTTTAACGTTACTTATAAATAATAACATTTCGCTCTGTTCGTGACTTCTGCTGCAAACTCGTTTCGGAGTAACGTTAGGCCTATATAAACAATAATACACTTAAAAATACCTTCTTTAATCGTTTATTTACCGTGAGACACAAAGGTGTTTTCTCCTATAGACCCATAATACACTAAAACACAACATAAATTCAAAAAAGACATCAATTTTATTAGCTTGATGTAATCCAAATCTTTATAATCCATACGTTGTTAGCAAGAAACAAATCCAAATTCAGCCCTTTATCCAGTGATCTTCATCTCCATTTCTCAGCAGAGACCGTAAACGTCAAATCCCGCGCTGGTGCCTGCCTGGTGGTGAATTCAATTTCAAATTCAAAAGTTGCCTCCGAAGCGTTACGACATGTTTTACGGCAGTGATATCAGACGCTCATTGGCTCTCGCGTGCATCGTCACAGATTAAAACATGCCGTGTTTAAGTTGGTGTACTACATTTGAATTGGAGAAGCGTGCACGCCTTCACAGAGCGAACACCGAACCGAAACTTGATTAACATTTTCATGGATTAATAACTTAAATTCTGCTCTGTAACGTTACCTCATACAAAACTATACTGCCAGAGAGGACTGCGACACATCGTCATGTGAACGACTTTTGGTACGGTTTTGACATTTTCTCAATAAATAAATTATTGTGATAGCTACGTGTCTGTCTGTTGTTTTTCTTTATAATTGTAGCCTACAGTTTTAAGAAATTCTTAGGTTTAGGGGTAACTTTGGGGTAGGATTAGTGGTTCAAACTATGTTTTAATGCTATATTGTTAATAAAACTGCCATTTCCCTACACATATCTGTCCATTACGTTTTATCCTTTTAATATTGTCTATAAAACGGGTAAGTTGTGTTTAGGTGTGGGAGTAGGGTTAAGAGATCTTACATTTATAATCTATAAAATGGTAAAAGAGAAATTATACAGTTATCTTTATAATATTAAATATTCGTAAAAAGTTTACCTTTTTATCTGTAAAATCGTAATAATATTACGTTTAAACGTTGCAGATGCGTCCATATTATACGTTTCAACATATATCGAAACGTACAAAAAAGTAGGTTTTCTATCTTTGAAAATTACGTATTAATACCTAACGTTACGTATTGACAATGAGACCAGGTTGCACTAGTAGATCCTGCGGGATGACATGGTAACGCTTGAGTAATTAGTGAGGAGTTAACATGTTTTACACTTTAAAATAATGGGCCACATCACTAGTAGTTCCTGCGGGATGACATGGTAACGCTTGAGTAATTAGTGAGGAGTTAGCATGTTTTACACTTTAAAATAATGGGCCACATCACTAGTAGTTCCTGCGGGATGACAAGGTAACACTTGAGTAATAAGTGAGGAGTTAGCATGTTTTACACTTTAAAATAATGGGCCACATCACTAGTAGTTCTTGCGGGATGACATGGTAACGCTTGAGTAATTAGTGAGGAGTTAGCATGTTTTACACTTCAAAATAATGGGCCACATCACTAGTAGTTCTTGCGGGATGACATGGTAACGCTTGAGTAATTAGTGAGGAGTTAGCATGTTGTTCACAAGTAATACAATTTATTTAATTTTATATTTGACACATACTGTACAGGCATACATTTCTGTGAGGCACTAGTAATATTCAAACAAACATTGTAATCTGGAAGATGTGGTTTTGCGATTATCGCAACATAAATGCAGCCAATTTCTTCATTGAGGATGCAAATTGTTTTTGACAAGAGAACATCAATGTTTATATCCTAAAGAGAAGTCCTCCTCAGGCGGCTACTGTAACATAAAGGTAGGTCGTTGGAGTCTGAGACATTGAACTGACACTCAAAAGAGCTCCTAATAGTGAACTAATCCAATCATGTCTGCATCACTTCCTAATTATTTAAAAATTTAAACAAATTATCATTATTAGTATTATTCTATGTTTAAGTTTGAATTAAACAGAGAACATACGTCCATCCTTTGGTAAGAGTAGTCACAATCTCAACCTGTAGCTAATGTATTTGGGGGTATATAATATTCATAAACTGGTTTCCACAAAGAACCCATTTGAGGCACAAGCTTCTGAAATGTTATGACCATGTTAAGAGTAAAAAAAACCCACAATTGTTCACTTTTTAGACATGTTACTTTTGTGATTAGTAATTAATTGGTTATTCTTTCTTAGTTCACAAGTAGTTCTCAATGAGGATATATTTCTTTAGTAATAATCAAATACCTACCAAGGAACTACCTTTGTACTAAATTACCTATTACTTACTGCTTAGTTAATATTGCTTCCATATTAGTTAATAGTATTAAGTTCGGTGTTAATGCAGTACTACCTATTACTTCCTGCATAGCTACTTGTTAACTATGGACCATTATTCTAAAGTGTTACCATAAACTGAATGTATTTAATAAACTGAGCGTAGCCTATTCATCTGTCATGAAACGCGACTTGGCCATTCTAATTAATGATCGGAAGAACGCGTATCGACCACCGTTACTGTAAAATATGCACGTATGTCCATTTAAACTCGATTTTGGTCAAATGTGGATTATATCATTACACTGGCAATTATATGGTTACATTTAAAGATACCGTACCAAGTATGACAACGCTACGTTCAACTGCTTTTGAATTACCTTGTTTTTTTCACTTCCTGAAAAGTAACCGTTTTGGACATACGTGAGTTTCATCGGGCAGCGACGATATATATATATATATATATATATATATATATATATATATATATATATATATATATATATTATTTATTAGGGCCCAAGCCCAAAGGGCGAAGGCCCTATTGTTTTCCTAAGGATTATTTATTATTATTATTATTATTAGGGCCCAAGCCCAAAGGGCGAAGGCCCTATTGTTTTCCTAAGGATTATTTATTATTATTATTATTATTATTATTATTTTTTTTACTACCTTTTGGACACTTTTGGAGGCCTTAACATGCTCAAAAACTCCTGAAACTTTGCACACATGTCAGAACCCGCGGCCATCAGGGCCGGGCAGAAGATGGTACCCGGGCGTGGCAGGGGGGCTCGACAGCGCCCCCTGGAACGGGGTCCGAAAACATGGTCCATAAATCAAACACGCTTGCATGTAATAATATGAAACTCGGTACACATGTAGATCTCTTCGTTTCATATATACTTCACACTCTTACTTTTTACCCCAGCCCAACAGGAAGTGGGCTATTTAGGGTTGTTGGTAAAACACACGCAAAGGAATTTGAAGTACTCCTCCTAGAGAATTCAAACACACGGCACGAAACTCGGTCAGCGTGAAGTCAAGACATTGAGGATGAAAGTTTGCGAGGGGATTTTTGATATCTCGAACGGTTTGGCCGTGGCGAGGAAACAAAATTATGGCGAGAAACGTGAAACAGGAAGTGTGTCATAACTTCAGCATACATTAACTGATCTTGATGAAACTTCAGCAGTGTGTTCGTTCTAAGAGCCCGATCATATGGATGTGACTATTGTGAGTCAAAGTTATAGCGCCACCAACTGGCAGCAGGAAGTGTGTCACTTTCAAAATGCTTTGAAATCACCCTCTTATTTTTACCGATTTGCTTCAAACTTCATTTGTATAATGTAAATACACGGCAGATGAAGACCTGTGAATGGATTCTTGATATCTTTGAAACTGTTGCTGTGGCAATCCATCAAACTTTAATATTCTTTTTGGATGCTTTTGAGACTCTTAGCATGCCTGAAATTGCTTAAAATTGCATGAAACTCGACAGACAGATCACATTTATTAGCCAGGTGACATGTGCATAGTTTCAGAAACGTGCGTGGTGCAGGGACTCAGTAGCGCCACCTTTTGACAAAAGTGGGGGGGTTAGTTTCATCTAGAGTTACAAAAATCTGTATTTATATAGTTCTCCTCCAGCCAGACAACTTTCTAATTTACAGTCATTAGTAACAACCAAGAGGAAGTCAGATATTTTGGTTTGAATATGGTCATTTCTCTCTGAGCCTACGTCTCTGTGCCTGCTCTCTGTGTGTGTGTCTGTGAGTGTGGGGAGGGGAGGGGAGTGGGGCTAGATTAACCATTTCACTGCTGTGTGGTTTGGCCTTCATTAAAAAAGAAAATAAATGTCTTAAGCCTTGTATTTTTTAAATACGTTTTTTATATAAAGGCATATAACAGACATGCTGCATTTAAATTTTTTTAATAAAACATTGTTTTTTATGTTTTTCAAGCCATTTGATTTATGAGGACTTTTGAAATGTCCTCATAAACCACCCATAAGTTGTAATACCAGTGTAATACACGTCATTATACAAATTTGTGTCCTCATAAATCACATAAACCAACCCACACAAACCAACCCACACACACACACACACACACACACACACACACACACCAAATTGACGGTGGGTGGCAATGGTATATTTAAAAGTGCATAATTGTAATATCTGCAAGGCACCCCTAGTCCAATATTATTAAATGTATGCTTCATCTTTCATTTTAATTTGTAAATTTGATCAATAAATTCAATTATTTAGAATAATAAGATACTATATGGCTGTTACCCTAGGTAGGGCTGATCAAATTACATCATTTACATTGAAAAATAACAATGCATTAAATGATGTTATGAGATTGTTTTAAATATGAGTCAATTAAAAATCGTTGGAAAGAATGATACTTTTAAACATAACACTGAACCGTCACTAGGTGTCGCCAGGCTACCGTCTTAATGAGCGAGTCATTGATTCATTCGTTCAAACGATTCGTTCGAACGACTGAGTCATTCATGAATGAGACAGGTATGGATTGGTCATTGAATCTAGGGTTTGCGATGTCTACCAATTTGGCATCAGACGATGTGTACAGTGAAACATCGCGATGGACGATGATATCGGAGGAGGGTCGGGGGCTAACGTTTTAATTTTTCACTTAAGCAATAAGCCCCGCAAAGCCGTGTTTTACAGTGGATTTAGAACAGCTAAGGGGCGTAGGCACAACGCGGAGATATTTTCCTCTACATCTCATCAGCCATTTTGATTTCGGCACGCTCTGAGTCTGCAGCAGCTGACCACTAGGAGCGAATGTACATGATGTACAATGTACACGTGACAGAGCAGCCAGATCCAGACTGTGCTTTCGCGCTGTGGCTGGCGCTGAGCCAGAGACAGACGCGTTCAGTGCTTGTCATATTATATCACAACTATTCAGTGTTTTTAACCACATAATGTTTATTTTAGGTTTCAGACATTTAAATGCATATAACTTATAGCAAAACAATACATTTATAGTTTGTAAAATACACAATGGTGTCTATGGAAGCAGCCATAACAACCCATTCAAATATATTTGCCGACGGATTTTATTCATATCAGACACACAGTGTAAGTAACTATAAAGTTAACTCTATTCTTCTCCCAGTTCACCGGCCATGTATTTCGGGAGAAACTGTTTTTTAAACGACAAAACAAACTCACTTACACACATTTGAGAATCAGAATAGAAGATAGTTAATGACATGGTAACCAGGTTTGTTAATATTTATAAATAAAAGCGCTAACGTTACATGTCTATTTTGGCTGTGGTGAATCACCTGCCAAGCATGACGCGTCACCATGGAAACATGGGGGGGGGGGGGGGGGGGGGGGGGATCGCGATGCTGGCTTAAAGCAAAGAGGCACAAGAGGCGAAACTCTGATGCTTTTCTGGTAACAGCCACTAGGTGGCGCTTCGGGAGCGCGGCCGCCATTTGGGATGAATATTCCAACGGGAGTTACTGGACAACAGCACAGATAACAGTTTTTTGAGGTAGTTTTTTCATGCATTATAGAATATTTCCATTTTATGCAACTTTACACATTTACTACTATTATTAGTTACCAACTCCACTTGGCCTGAAATATATTTTGTACGTTTTAATCCCTGGATCATGCTACAAACATGATGATCTTATGGAACATTATGCATTGCTGTGTCCGTTATCCTATAATTGCCACAATTTTGTACAGTGGCTGTGTGTTTTTGTTTACATAGTCTTGCTTTAACGGTCATTAATATACGATACAAGAAGTTTACTGTAAAGCTGTTTCTATTGCTGTTGTATAGGCCTAATAGTTGTACAAATAGAGAGTTTGTAGGCCTAATACTGTATACGTGTTGTTGTAGCCATTAAATAAGCGCATTTAGTTTCATATTTGTTCAAATATTATAATGTTTTTTTCCCCATATTGATTATGAAAAGTGAACAGCATGAGTATGATATCGGGAGACATGAAGTGGCTCATACATGATTTTGACTCATTAGCCTACGCTGTGTTTTGTAGAAAGCCTTTCTTTAAAATTAATTTCGTTTTGTATAAATTCTATCTTATTTTTATTTTTTTTAAATTTAATCGGCTGGATTTAATAAATGGCAAATATAGCAGACATAATCATGACATCCGGCGCCGGCGCTCGTCTTGAGCGAATCTCATCATAAATTAACCGAAATATGCCTCAGACATGAGAAATATAGAAAGCTTGCAACTAAATATTTAAACGAAACTATTCCAAACGAAAAGAAATAGGCTACTCTCTGATTATGTTGCACACTCACATATGTTGAAATAACGAGATATTATGTTGAAATAACATTATAAATAATACATCTTTAAATATATTTGATTGAATGCTGAATGTTGTTCTTATTCAATTTAGTAAAATTAAAACTTTAGTTGTGATAATTAAAATGATTGAATATTAAATATCGAAGTTTTGCTCATTTAATAATAGTAGCACAATATAGGCTATAAGTGCGCAGCTCCCCCTGTCAATGATCTAGCACCCCCTCGGCACCTGCGTTAAAAAATCTGGCGCTGCCTCCTCTTTTTACATAATTATTTCAACCTAAAAATGACCTCTGCACTGGGCTAAATATATGGCTTTCACCCCAAAATGGCGGAAGCGTAGCGCTGCTGCTGGGCGCTGGTGTTGCAATGGAACGTTCTATTGGCTTTCACTTCTTGTAAATATACGTTCTTTGCTTAAAGTCCCCATGAACCGGAAGTTGCAAACGGCTTTTCTCCAGTGCTGTGACGTATTTCCGAGAGAAACGGAATACTTATGAGGCAAAATAGTGAGCGTGGCTTTTTTTTTCCAACTAGCACCTGATTGGATCTAGAAAAATGCACCTCCTCGCCATCTCTCCTTTCACACGCTGTGTGCCTGTCTACTGTCAGTTGGAGAGGCGTGATTACGGATGTTAAGCAGACACCCAAACCATCAAGCCTACGTCATCGGGCAAGGTCCTCCAGTGCAGAGGGGAGGGGCATTTTCAGAATTTGATTAAAGATTACGAAGCCAAAAAATTTTTTTTGTGTGGATTGACTTGCACGGATGAATTGTTCACCACAAAACGATCAATTTAGGCAAACAAAGTAAGTATGGTCAATTTTGATTTCATGGGGACTTTAACATCGTGATGTCTGTCAGCCATCACGATGGACGATGATATCGTCAATCTTTGAGTAAACCAATTTGTCCAAAATGCTGAATCATTCAGTAATGAGAAAACATGTTGCTGTGAGATGCGCAATGGTTCTGCTGTGATCTTTGTTTAACTATTTTCGCTGCTGAAACAGAAAAACCGTCAATATTGCATCTAAAATGTAAGTGACTTGACGTGTGTGTGTGTGTGTGTGTGTGTGTGTGTGTGTTGTGTGTGTGTGTGTGTGTGTGTGTGTGTGTGTTGTGTGTGTGTGTTACAGTGAAAAGAGTTTAACCCTTTAAGGCAGTGGATCTCAATCCTGGTCCTAGGGAGCCACTGCTCTGCATAGTTTGTATGTCTCCCTCATTTAACACACCTGATTCAGATCATCAGCTGGTTAGGAAAGAGCTTTATTAACTGAAGTGGGTGTGTCAGATAAAGGAGACATATAAAATGTGCAGAGCAGTGGTACCCTAGGACCAAGATTGAGAACCACTGCTTTAAGGCCTTGTCTTTTTTGGATATATCTTCTTTTTTTTTTATGTGCATACAACCCATATATTTTAAATGTATTGTTTGCTTTAAATTAAATTAAGATTGTATGTTTGGTAATTGAACCTAAATAAATTTAAAATTAATGTGCTATATTTCAGATCAATATAATTGTTTTCTTTCATTTTAATCAACACTAACTTTATTCTCTATCTGTATTATAAATAACTTATTTCTGCATAAATTAAAAAATCCCCAATAATCCAGACCAACCAGAGCGCACTAATTCTACAACATCATCAGTGCTGAAGCGGAACTACCAGAGCCGTTCGGCAGATAGCGAGCAGATATTTTGTGTCACGTCGTGCACAATAACCCTAAAGGCACCAGGCTGGCGGTGCCACTGGCTTTATATATATAAAATATATATATTATATATATATATATATATATATATATTATATATATATATATAATATATATATATATATATATATATATATATTATATATATATATATATATATATATATAAAATATAGCTGCGAGCAGCGATGAAGGGCCAAAGCCGACGGTAGCGCACCCTGGTGCACCAGGGTTGCGGTGCCACCGGCTTGGGCCCGTAATCGCTGCTCGCAGCTATATTTATTATTAGGGCCAAGCCCAAAGGGCGAAGGCCCTATTGTTTTCCTAAGGATTATTAGGGCCCAAGCCAAAGGGCGAAGGCCCTATTGTTTTCCTTAGGATTATTTATTATTAGGGCCCAAGCCCTAAGGGCGAAGGCCCTATTGTTTTCCTAAGGATTATTAGGGCCCAAGCCTAAGGGCGAAGGCCTATTGTTTTCCTAAGGATTATTTATTATTATTATTATTATTATTATTATTCTAATTATTTTTTTACTACCTTTTGGACACTTTTGGAGGCCTTAACATGCTCAAAAACTCCTGAAACTTTGCACACATGTCAGAACCCGCGGCCATCAGGGCCGGGCAGAAGTGGTACCCGGGCGTGGCAGGGGGGCTCGACAGCGCCCCCTGGAACGGGGTCCGAAAACATGGTCCATAAATCAAACACGCTTGCATGTAATAATATGAAACTCGGTACACATGTAGATCTCATCGTTTCATATATACTTCGCACTCTAACTTTTTACCCCAGCCCAACAGGAAGTCGGCTATTAAGGGTTGTTTGGAAAACGCATGCAAAGGAATGTGAAACACTCCTCCTAGAGAATTCAAACACACGGCACGAAACTCGGTCAGCGTGAAGTCAAGACATTGAGGATGAAAGTTTGCGAGGGGATTTTTGATATCTCGATCGGTTTGGCCGTGGCGAGGAAACGAAATTATGGCGAGAAACGTGAAACAGGAAGTGTGTCATAACTACTGCATACATTAACTAATCTTGATGAAACTTCAGCAGTGTGTTCGTTGTAAGAGCCCGATCACATGGATGTGACTATTGTGAGTCAAAGTTATAGCGCCACCAACTGGCAGCAGGAAGTGTGTCACTTTCAAAATGCTTTTAAATCACCCTCTTATTTTTACCCGATTTGCTTCAAACTTCATGTGCATAATGTAGACACATGCCAGATGTAGACCTGTGAAAGGATTATTGATATCTTAGACACTGTTGCCATGGCAATGCATCAAACATTAATATTCCTTTTTTTAAGCTTTTTCATGCTTTTTTATGCTTTCGGGCACTTTTGGGGTTCTTAACGTGCTCGAAAACTCTTGAAACTTTGCACACAGGACAAAACCCGCGGCCATCAGGGCCAGGCTGAAGCTGGTACCCGGGCGTGGCAGGGGGGCTCGACAGCGCCCCCTTGAACGGGTCCGACAATTTGGTCCATATATCCAACACGCTTTACCCTATTTGCTTCAAACTTGATGTGTATAATGTAGACACAAGCCAGATTTAGACCTGTGAAAGGATTGTTGATATCTTAGATGCTGTTGCCGTGACAACGCATCAAACTTTAATATTCTTTTTGGATACTTTTGAGATTCTTAGCGCACTTTTGGGGCCCTTAACATGCTCAAAAACTCTTGAAACTTTGCACACGGGTCAGAAACCGCGGCCATCAGGGCCGGGTTGAAGCTGGTACCCGGGCGTGGCAGGGGGGCTCGACAGCGCCCCCTGGAACGGGGTCCGAAAACTTGGTCCATAAATCAAACAGGCTTTACCCGATTTGCTTCAAACTTGATGTGTATAATGTAGACACACGCCAGATGTAGACCTGTGAAAGGATTGTTGATATCTTAGATGCTGTTGCCGTGACAATGCATCAAACTTTAATATTCTTTTTGGATACTTTTGAGACTTCTCAGCGCACCTTTGGGGTCCTTAACGTGCTCAAAAACTCTTGAATCTTTGCACACGGGTCAGAACCCGCGGCCATCAGGGCCGGGCTGAAGCTGGTACCCGGGCGTGGCAGGGGGGCTCGACAGCGCCCCCTGGAACGGGGTCCGAAAACTTGGTCCATAAATCAAACACGCTTGCATGTAATAATATGAAACTTGGTACACATATAGATCTCATCGATTCATATATCCTTTGTACTTTTACTTTTTACCCCAGCCCAACAGGAAGTCGGCTATTATGGTTTGTTTGAAAGCGTATGCCCCTGGAATTCGATATACTACTCCTAGAGAATTCAACCAATCGCCACGAAACTCAGTCAGCATGAAGTCAAGACATTGAGGATGAAAAATTGCCAGGGGATTTTTGATATCTCGAACGGTTTGGCCGTGGCGAGGAAACGATATTTATGGCGAATAATGGAAACAGGAAGTGTGTTATAACTTCTGCATACATTAACTGATCTTGATGAAACTTCAGCAGTGTGTTCGGTGTAAGTGTCCGATCACATGGATGTGACTATTGTGAGTCAAAGTTATAGCGCCACCAACTGGCAGCAGGAAGTGTGTCACTTCCTAAATGCTTTGAAATCACCCTCTTATTTTTACCCATTTGCTTCAAACTTATGTGTATAATGTAAACACACGGCAGATGTAGACCTGAGAAAGGATTATTGATATCTTAGATACTGTTGCCGTGGCAACGCATAAAACTTTAATATTCTTGTTTGATGCTTTTGATGCTCTGAGCCAATATGGCAAGCCGTTTTAACATTTAATCATTTTAACCTACTAGTCTCTATTTTCATGCTACTAGTACTTATTTTTTAGATACTAGTATCTATTCCATTAAGTACTAGTACTTATTCATTAGCGACTAGTGCTTATTCTTTAGATACTAGTGCTTATTCTTAGATATTCTTTTGAATACGTATCAGTAGCTAATGAATAAGTACTAGTATCTTTTAATAGTTACTATTATCTAAAATGTCATTTTTTCTCTCTCTCATCTCTCTTCTCATCTCTCTCTCTCTCTCTCTGAGCCAATATGGCAAGCCGTTTTAACATTTAATCATTTTAACATACTAGTCTCTATTTTCATGCTACTAGTACTTATTTTTTAGATATTAGTATCTATTCCATTAAGTACTAGTACTTATTCATTAGCGACTAGTGCTTATTCTGTTTAGAATATTCAAAGTGCTTATTCAATTTGTATGCTTATTTATATTTTCAGAGCAGAAAATCCGATTTTTCTGCTTATTCAATATTGCATCTAAAATGTAAGTGACTTGACGTGTGTGTGTGTGTGTGTGTGTGTGTGTGTGTGTGTGTGTGTGTGTGTGTGTGTGTGTGTGTGTGTGTGTGTGTGTGTGTGTGTGTGTGTGTGTGTGTGTGTGTGTGTGTGTGTGTGTGTGAGAGAGAGAGAGATTGTGTCTGTTACAGTGACAAGAGTTTTTAAGCCTTGTCTTTTTGGATATATATATATTTTTTATTAAAAAAAATGTGCATACAACCCATGTATTTTAAATGTATTGTTTGCTTTAAATTAAATTAAGATTGTATATTTGGTAATTGAACCTAAATAAATGTAAAATGAATGTGCTATATATCAGATCAATATATTTGTTTTCCTTCATTTTAATCAACACTAACTTTATTCTCATCTGAATTATAAATAACTTATTTCTGTATAAAAGAATAAATCCTGAATAATCCAGACCAACCAGAGCACACTATTTCTACAACATCATCAGTGCTGAAGCGGGACTACCAGAGCCGTTCGGCAGATAGCGAGCAGATATTTTGTCACGTCGTGCACAATAACCCTAAAGGGACCAGGGTGGCGGTGCCACCGGCTTTATTATATATATATATATATATATATATATATTATATATATATATATATATATATATATTATATATATATATATATATATATAATATAAATAAATATAGCTGCGAGCAGCGATGAAGGGCCAAAGCCGGCGGTACCGCCACCCTGGTGCACCAGGGTTGCGGTGCCACCGGCTTGGGCCCGTAATCGCTGCTCGCAGCTATATTTTATAATTCTTCTTCTTCTTCTAATTATTTTTTTACTACCTTTTGGACACTTTTGGAGGCCTTAACATGCTCAAAAACTCCTGAAACTTTGCACACATGTCAGAACCCGCGGCCATCAGGGCCGGGCTGAAGATGGTACCCGGGCGTGGCAGGGGGGCTCGACAGCGCCCCCTGGAACGGGGTCCGAAAACATGGTCCATAAATCAAACACGCTTGCATGTAATAATATGAAACTCGGTACACATGTAGATCTCATCGTTTCATATATACTTCGCACTCTAACTTTTTACCCCAGCCCAACAGGAAGTCGGCTATTTAGGGTTGTTTGGAAAACACACGCAAAGGAATGTGAAGTACTCCTCCTAGAGAATTCAAACACACGGCACGAAACTCGGTCAGCGTGAAGTCAAGACATTGAGGATGAAAGTTTGCGAGGGGATTTTTGATATCTCGAACGGTTTGGCCGTGGCGAGGAAACGAAATTATGGCGAGAAACGTGAAACAGGAAGTGTGTCATAACTTCAGCATACATTAACTGATCTTGATGAAACTTCAGCAGTGTGTTCGTTCTAAGACCCGATCATATGGATGTGACTATTGTGAGTCAAAGTTATAGCGCCACCAACTGGCAGCAGGAAGTGTGTCACTTTCAAAATGCTTTGAAATCACCCTCTTATTTTTACCCGATTTGCTTCAAACTTCATTTGTATAATGTAAATACACGGCAGATGAAGACCTGTGAATGGATTCTTGATATCTTTGAAACTGTTGCTGTGGCAATCCATCAAACTTTAATATTCTTTTTGGATGCTTTTGAGACTCTTAGCATGCCTGAAATTGCTTAAAATTGCATGAAACTCGACAGACAGATCACATTTATTAGCCAGGTGACATGTGCATAGTTTCAGAAACGGGCGTGGTGCAGGGACTCAGTAGCGCCACCTTTTGACAAAAGTGGGGGGGTTAGTTTCATCTAGAGTTACAAAAATCTGTATTTATATAGTTCTCCTCCAGCCAGACAACTTTCTAATTTACAGTCATTAGTAACAACCAAGAGGAAGTCAGATATTTTGGTTTGAATATGGTCATTTCTCTCTGAGCCTACGTCTCTGTGACTGCTGTCTGTGTGTGTGTCTGTGAGTGTGGGGAGGGGGAGGGGGAGTGGGGCTATGTGCCTGCTCTCTGTGTGTGTGTGTGTGTCTGTGAGTGTGGGAAGGGGGAGGGGGAGTGGGGCTAGATTAACCATTTCACTGCTGTGTGGTTTGGCCTTCATTAAAAAAGAAAATAAATGTCTTAAGCCTTGTATTTTTTAAATACGTTTTTTTAATAAAGGCATATAACAGACATGCTGCATTTAAATTTTTTTAATAAAACATTGTTTTTTATGTTTTTCAAGCCATTTGATTTATGAGGACTTTTGAAATGTCCTCATAAACCACCCATAAGTTGTAATACCAGTGTAATACACGTCATTATACAAATTTGTGTCCTCATAGATCACATAAACCAACCCACACAAACCAACCCACACACACACACACACACACACCAAATTGACGGTGGGTGGCAATGGTATATTTAAAAGTGCATAATTGTAATATCTGCAAGGCACCCCTAGTCCAATCTTATTAAATGTATGCTTCATCTTTCATTTTAATTTGTAAATTTGATCAATAAATTCAATTATTTAGAATAATAAGATACTATATGGCTGTTACCCTAGGTAGGGCTGATCA
This sequence comes from Chrosomus eos, assembly GCA_036326025.1. Taxonomy (NCBI): domain Eukaryota; kingdom Metazoa; phylum Chordata; class Actinopteri; order Cypriniformes; family Leuciscidae; genus Chrosomus; species Chrosomus eos. The sequence goes on along the minus strand of CM070828.1, from coordinate 14,887,021 downwards.
AATTACATCATTTACATTGAAAAATAACAATGCATTAAATGATGTTATGAGATTGTTTTAAATATGAGTCAATTAAAAATCGTTGGAAAGAATGATACTTTTAAACATAACACTGAACCGTCACTAGGTGTCGCCAGGCTACCGTCTTAATGAGCGAGTCATTGATTCATTCGTTCAAACGATTCGTTCGAACGACTGAGTCATTCATGAATGAGACAGGTATGGATTGGTCATTGAATCTAGGGTTTGCGATGTCTACCAATTTGGCATCAGACGATGTGTACAGTGAAACATCGCGATGGACGATGATATCGGAGGAGGGTCGGGGCTAACGTTTTAATTTTTCACTTAAGCAATAAGCCCCGCAAAGCCGTGTTTTACAGTGGATTTAGAACAGCTAAGGGGCGTAGGCACAACGCGGAGATATTTTCCTCTACATCTCATCAGCAATTTTGATTTCGGCACGCTCTGAGTCTGCAGCAGCTGACCACTAGGAGCGAATGTACATGATGTACAATGTACACGTGACAGAGCAGCCAGATCCAGACTGTGCTTTCGCGCTGTGGCTGGCGCTGAGCCAGAGACAGACGCGTTCAGTGCTTGTCATATTATATCACAACTATTCAGTGTTTTTAACCACATAATGTTTATTTTAGGTTTCAGACATTTAAATGCATATAACTTATAGCAAAACAATACATTTATAGTTTGTAAAATACACAATGGTGTCTATGGAAGCAGCCATAACAACCCATTCAAATATATTTGCCGACGGATTTTATTCATATCAGACACACAGTGTAAGGAACTATAAAGTTAACTCTATTCTTCTCCCAGTTCACCGGCCATGTATTTCGGGAGAAACTGTTTTTTAAACGACAAAACAAACTCACTTACACACATTTGAGAATCAGAATAGAAGATAGTTAATGACATGGTAACCAGGTTTGTTAATATTTATAAATAAAAGCGCTAACGTTACATGTCTATTTTGGCTGTGGTGAATCACGTGCCAAGCATGACGCGTCACCATGGAAACATGGGGGGGGGGGGGGGGATCGCGATGCTGGCTTAAAGCAAAGAAGCACAAGAGGCGAAACTCTGATGCTTTTCTGGTAACAGCCACTAGGTGGCGCTTCGGGAGCGCGGCCGCCATTTTGGGATGAATATTCCAACGGGAGTTACTGGACAACAGCACAGATAACAGTTTTTTGAGGTAGTTTTTTCTTGCATTATAGAATATTTCCATTTTATGCAACTTTACACATTTACTACTATTATTAGTTACCAACTCCACTTGGCCTGAAATATATTTTGTACGTTTTAATCCCCTGGATCATGCTACAAACATGATGATCTTATGGAACATTATGCATTGCTGTGTCCGTTATCCTATAATTGCCACAATTTTGTACAGTGGCTGTGTGTTTTTGTTTACATAGTCTTGCTTTAACGGTCATTAATATACGATATAAGAAGTTTACTGTAAAGCTGTTTCTATTGCTGTTGTATAGGCCTAATAGTTGTACAAATAGAGAGTTTGTAGGCCTAATACTGTATACGTGTTGTTGTAGCCATTAAATAAGCGCATTTAGTTTCATATTTGTTCAAATATTATAATGTTTTTTTCCCCATATTGATTATGAAAAGTGAACAGCATGAGTATGATATCGGGAGACATGAAGTGGCTCATACATGATTTTGACTCATTAGCCTACGCTGTGTTTTGTAGAAAGCCTTTCTTTAAAATTAATTTCGTTTTGTATAAATTCTATCTTATTTTTTTTTTTTTTTTTAATTTAATCGGCTGGATTTAATAAATGGCAAATATAGCAGACATAATCATGACATCCGGCGCCGGCGCTCGTCTTGAGCGAATCTCATCATAAATTAACCGAAATATGCCTCAGACATGAGAAATATAGAAAGCTTGCAACTAAATATTTAAACGAAACTATTCCAAACGAAAAGAAATAGGCTACTCTCTGATTATGTTGCACACTCACATATGTTGAAATAACGAGATATTATGTTGAAATAACATTATAAATAATACATCTTTAAATATATTTGATTGAATGCTGAATGTTGTTCTTATTCAATTTAGTAAAATTAAAACTTTAGTTGTGATAATTAAAATGATTGAATATTAAATATCGAAGTTTTGCTCATTTAATAATAGTAGCACAATATAGGCTATAAGTGCGCAGCTCCCCCTGTCAATGATCTAGCACCCCCTCGGCACCTGCGTTAAAAAATCTGGCGCTGCCTCCTCTTTTTACATAATTATTTCAACCTAAAAATGACCTCTGCACTGGGCTAAATATATGGCTTTCACCCCAAAATGGCGGAAGCGTAGCGCTGCTGCTGGGCGCTGGTGTTGCAATGGAACATTCTATTGGCTTTCACTTCTTGTAAATATACGTTCTTTGCTTAAAGTCCCCATGAACCGGAAGTTGCAAACGGCTTTTCTCCAGTGCTGTGACGTATTTCCGAGAGAAACGGAATACTTATGAGGCAAAATAGTGAGCGTGGCTTTTTTTTTCCAACTAGCACCTGATTGGATCTAGAAAAATGCACCTCCTCGCCATCTCTCCTTTCACACGCTGTGTGCCTGTCTACTGTCAGTTGGAGGGGCGTGATTACGGATGTTAAGCAGACACCCAAACCATCAAGCCTACGTCATCGGGCAAGGTCCTCCAGTGCAGAGGGGAGGGGCATTTTCAGAATTTGATTAAAGATTACGAAGCCAAAAAATTTTTTTGTGTGGATTGACTTGCACGGATGAATTGTTCACCACAAAACGATCAATTTAGGCAAACAAAGTAAGTATGGTCAATTTTGATTTCATGGGGACTTTAACATCGTGATGTCTGTCAGCCATCACGATGGACGATGATATCGTCAATCTTTGAGTAAACCAATTTGTCCAAAATGCTGAATCATTCAGTAATGAGAAAACATGTTGCTGTGAGATGCGCAATGGTTCTGCTGTGATCTTTGTTTAACTATTTTCGCTGCTGAAACAGAAAAACCGTCAATATTGCATCTAAAATGTAAGTGACTTGACGGTGTGTGTGTGTGTGTGTGTGTGTGTGTGTTACAGTGAAAAGAGTTTAACCCTTTAAGGCAGTGGATCTCAATCCTGGTCCTAGGGAGCCACTGCTCTGCATAGTTTGTATGTCTCCCTCATTTAACACACCTGATTCAGATCATCAGCTGGTTAGGAAAGAGCTTTATTAACTGAAGTGGGTGTGTCAGATAAAGGAGACATATAAAATGTGCAGAGCAGTGGCACCCATAGGACCAAGATTGAGAACCACTGCTTTAAGGCCTTGTCTTTTTTGGATATATCTTCTTTTTTTTTTATGTGCATACAACCCATATATTTTAAATGTATTGTTTGCTTTAGATTAAATTAAGATTGTATGTTTGGTAATTGAACCTAAATAAATTTAAATTAATGTGCTATATTTCAGATCAATATAATTGTTTTCTTTCATTTTAATCAACACTAACTTTATGCTCTATCTGTATTATAAATAACTTATTTCTGCATAAATTAAAAAATCCCCAATAATCCAGACCAACCAGAGCGCACTAATTCTACAACATCATCAGTGCTGAAGCGGAACTACCAGAGCCGTTCGGCAGATAGCGAGCAGATATTTTGTGTCACGTCGTGCACAATAACCCTAAAGGCACCAGGCTGGCGGTGCCACTGGCTTTATATATATATATATATATATATATATATATATATATATATATATATATATATATATGTGATGCAATCTGGGAAAACCCACCACATGGAAAAATTTGACATATTACAGGTTTTGCGATCATATTAAAGCTTGGTTCAAGCCCTTTCCAAATCTGTTTTTATTTCTTTTATAGTCTGTCTGTAACAAAAGTTATGGTTATCTGAAGTCGGCTGATTGTTGTGATTTTCAGAAATGGAATTTTGAGAAAAACAGGTTTAATTAACTGTCACGTCCTGCTAGCGGGACGACGGGCGCTCTTTTTTTCATTGCCTTTTTTTCATATCACATATTTTAGTAATCATCATAGATTAGGTATCATTCGAAAGCTTACAAACTCCAAATTCATCATGTAAAAACCGTTTTGAAATTGGACGATTGAGAGGCGAGCAAGGTCTTTTAAACGAGCAGCTTCAGACTCTGTTGTTCTCTTGTGCTCCGCATCACATAACGCTGGATAAAAATAAATGAATAAAAACTTGCGTGCCGTTGTAGTTTACACAAGACTGGTGGGAGCTTTATTCAGTTATGTGGTTTATTTTGATAGGCGAAACTGTCTTTGTAGTGTTAAGGGAAGGAGAGCCAAATAGGCGTTGTTGTTGTTTTTTTTTTTTTTTTGCACCTCCGCTCCGCGCGTGTTCTTAAAGAGAAAGACACGTCTTTTCAGCTTGCCACTATAAATCGCTATTTTCCTGCACTAATCTAGTGAATTTTCACTAGATATATTCAGAGATGATAAACAAGATGTTATAGAATAATAATTTATTGAAAACCCAAATTTGACAAAAACTGACATTCAATCTATTTTTAGACTTTACTGAAAATGTACAAGCGCGACATCCGACGGGTTATCCCAGATCGCATCACATATATATATAAATATAGCTGCGAGCAGCGATGAAGGGCCAAAGCCGGTGGTACCGCCACCCTGGTGCACCAGGGTTGCGGTGCCACCGGCTTGGGCCCGTAATCGCTGCTCGTAGCTATATTTATATATTTAGGGCCCAAGCCCAAAGGGCGAAGGCCCTATTGTTTTCCTAAGGATTATTTATTATTATTATTTTTCTTCTACCTTTTGGACACTTTTGGAGGCCTTAACATGCTCAAAAACTCCTGAAACTTTGCACACATGTCAGAACCTGCGGCCATCAGGGCCGGGCTGAAGATGGTACCCGGGCGTGGCAGGGGGGCTCGACAGTGCCCCTGGAACGGGGTCCGAAAACATGGTCCATAAATCAAACACGCTTGCATGTAATAATATGAAACTCGGTACACATGTAGATCTCATCGTTTCATATATACTTCGCACTCTAACTTTTTACCCCAGCCCAACAGGAAGTCGGCTATTAAGGGTTGTTTGGAAAACGCATGCAATGGAATGTGAAACACTCCTCCTAGAGAATTCAAACACACGGCACGAAACTCGGTGTGCATGAAGTCAAGACACTGAGGATGAAAAATTGCCAGGGGATTTTTGATATCTCGAACGGTTTGGCCGTGGCGAGGAAACGAAATTATGGCGAGAAACGTGAAACAGGAAGTGTGTTATAACTACTGCATACATTAACTAATCTTGATGAAACTTCAGCAGTGTGTTCGTTGTAAGGGCCCGATCACATGGATGTGACTATTGTGAGTCAAAGTTATAGCGCCACCAACTGGCAGCAGGAAGTGTGTCACTTCCAAAATGCTTTTAAATCACCCTCTTATTTTTACCCGATTTGCTTCAAACTTCATGTGCATAATGTAGACACATGCCAGATGTAGACCTGTGAAAGGATTATTGATATCTTAGACACTGTTGCCATGGCAATGCATCAAACATTAATAATCCTTTTTTTAAGCTTTTTCATGCTTTTTTATGCTTTCGGGCACTTTTGGGGTTCTTAACGTGCTCGAAAACTCTTGAAACTTTGCACACAGGACAAAACCCGCGGCCATCAGGGCCAGGCTGAAGCTGGTACCCGGGCGTGGCAGGGGGGCTCGACAGCGCCCCCTTGAACGGGTCCGACAATTTGGTCCATATATCCAACACGCTTTACCCTATTTGCTTCAAACTTGATGTGTATAATGTAGACACAAGCCAGATGTAGACCTGTGAAAGGATTGTTGATATCTTAGATGCTGTTGCCGTGACAACGCATCAAACTTTAATATTCTTTTTGGATACTTTTGAGATTCTTAGCGCACTTTTGGGGCCCTTAACATGCTCAAAAACTCTTGAAACTTTGCACACAGGTCAGAAACCGCGGCCATCAGGGCCGGGCTGAAGCTGGTACCCGGGCGTGGCAGGGGGGCTCGACAGCGCCCCCTGGAACGGGGTCCGAAAAACTTGGTCCATAAATCAAACAGGCTTTACCCGATTTGCTTCAAACTTGATGTGTATACTGTAGACACACGCCAGATGTAGACCTGTGAAAGGATTGTTGATATCTTAGATGCTGTTGCCGTGACAACGCATCAAACTTTAATATTCTTTTTGGATACTTTTGAGATTCTTAGCGCACTTTTGGCGCCCTTAACATGCTCAAAAACTCTTGAAACTTTGCACACGGGTCAGAAACCGCGGCCATCAGGGCCGGGCTGAAGCTGGTACCCGGGCGTGGCAGGGGGGCTCGACAGCGCCCCCTGGAACGGGGTCCGAAAACTTGGTCCATAAATCAAACACGCTTGCATGTAATAATATGAAACTCGATACACATATAGATCTCATCGGTTCATATATACTTTGTACTTGTACTTTTTACCCCAGCCCAACAGGAAGTCGGCTATTATCGTTTGTTTGGAAGCGTATGCCCCTGGAATTCGATATACTAATCCTAGAGAATTCAACCAATCGCCACGAAACTCGGTGTGCACGAAGTCAAGACATTGAGGATGAAAAATTGCCAGGGGATTTTTGATATCTCGAACGGTTTGGCCGTGGCGAGGAAACGAATTTATGGCGAATAATGAAAACAGGAAGTGTGTTATAACTTCAGCATACATTAACTGATCTTGATGAAACTTCAGCAGTGTGTTCGCTGTAAGAGCCCGATCACATGGATGCGACTATTGTGAGTCAAAGTTATAGCGCCACCAACTGGCAGCAGGAAGTGTGTCACTTCCTAAATGCTTTGAAATCACCCTCTTATTTTTACCCGATTTGCTTCAAACTTTATGTGTATAATGTAAACACACGGCAGATGTAGACCTGAGAAAGGATTATTGATATCTTAGATACTGTTGCCGTGACAACGCATCAAACTTTAATATTATTTTTGGATACTTTTGAGATTCTTAGCGCACTTTTGGGGCCCTTAACATGCTCAAAAACTCTTGAAACTTTGCACACGGGTCAGAAACCGCGGCCATCAGGGCCGGGCTGAAGCTGGTACCCGGGCGTGGCAGGGGGGCTCGACAGCGCTCCCTGGAACGGGGTCCGAAAACTTGGTCCATAAATCAAACACGCTTGCATGTAATAATATGAAACTCGCTACACATATAGATCTCATCGGTTCATATATCCTTTGTACTTTTACTTTTTACCCCAGCCCAACAGGAAGTCGGCTATTATGGTTTGTTTGAAAGCGTATGCCCCTGGAATTCGATATACTACTCCTAGAGAATTCAACCAATCGCCACGAAACTCAGTCAGCATGAAGTCAAGACATTGAGGATGAAAAATTGCCAGGGGATTTTTGATATCTCGAACGGTTTGGCCGTGGCGAGGAAACGAATTTATGGCGAATAATGGAAACAGGAAAGTGTGTTATAACTTCTGCATACATTAACTGATCTTGATGAAACTTCAGCAGTGTGTTCGGTGTAAGTGTCCGATCACATGGATGTGACTATTGTGAGTCAAAGTTATAGCGCCACCAACTGGCAGCAGGAAGTGTGTCACTTTCAAAATGCTTTGAAATCACCCTCTTATTTTTACCCAATTTGCTGCAAACTTTATGTGCATAATGTAAAACACACGGCAGATGTAGACCTGAGAAAGGATTATTGATATCTTAGATACTGTTGCCGTGGCAACGCATCAAACTTTATTATTCTTTGTTGATGCTTTTGAGACTCTTAACATGCTTGAAATTGCATGAAACCCGACAGACACATCACATTTATTAGACAGTAGTCATGTGCAGAGTTTCAGAAACGGGCATGGTGAGAGCAATTAAAGAATAATGTTTAAGTTTAAAAACAGCCAGAATGGTTGTTTAGTCAAAAACATTTTTTTTCCCAAATCATACATAGTGTTATACTGCCCTCTTGTGTTCAAAATCAGGTAAAAAGCGAAAGTAAAATAAGAAAGTCTGCACAATTCATTAATAATGGTGCAGAGTAGAGTGAGCTTTTTCAATTAATTCCTATGGAAGTAGGAATGAACTAAACAACTTTCGCTCTGTTCTGCTCGTCCCTCGCCGTGGGCCCGCATAGTAATAAGAGCCCGTGCAGCCGTGAGCATTTTAGTTTCATTTTAAAATTAGCATCATTTCGGGGGACGTATTACTTTAATTTATTTATCAAAAACACAATGTTGTGTTTTATTGCGAGTGTACACAAATTTAAGTAAACACTTTGACGTTTGAATGATGACCTGTATGAGGAAAATGACGGAGTATGTTTCACTGTTCAATCGCGCTGAGCCACCCACACCCAGACCCACACACACACACTGACACACACTGACACACACACACACACACACACACACACACACACACACACAATAATAAAACATTCAACCTAACATATACAAATTACACTGCTATGTTGAAATAGTCAGTAGTACAATTTGTATCATTCACAGTAAGCACCGCTCCACTGTGATTTTTCCAAGCACATTTTTGCAAAAGTGAAGAGGATGATTTTTTCCTTCGATATTGGAAGGTGAGTGAAGTACAAAGCCTGTAATAAAGAATAGTTTAGCATCCAAATACATCGCAAATGTTGCGATATTTAGATTCTAAAGAGAGATTTACGTGAGCCCAACACCACTTACTTTTACTTTTGTTTTAAATTATTTCGTTTTGGCTTGATTATAGTTATTTTTTTTATCCGTGTTCTGTTCTGAATATCATTAAATTTAAAGGATTTGTTGTGGAATATTTTGAGTGTATAATCAAATAACACTAAACCGTCACTAGGTGTCGCCAGGCGACCGTCTTAATGAGCAGGTCATTGATTCAGTTTGAACGACTGAGTCATTCATGAATGAGACAGATGTTATGGATTGGTCATTGAATCTTTGAGTCAACCAATTTGTTCAAAATGCTGAATCATTCAGTAATGAGAAAACACATTGCTGTGAGATGCGCATTGGTTCTGCTGTGATCTTTGTTTAACTATTTTCGCTGCTGAAACAGAAAAACAGTCAATATTGCATCTAAAATGTAAGTGACTTGACACGTGTGTGTGTGTGTGTGTGTGTGTGTGTGTGTGTGTGTGTGTGTGTGTGTGTGTGTGTGTGTGTGTGTGTGTGTGTGTGTGTGTGTGTGTGTGTGTGTGTGTGTGTGTGTGTGATTGTGTTTGTTACAGTGACAAGAGTTTAACCCTTGTTAAAGTTTAAGGCCTTGTCTTTTTTATCTTTTTTTTTTATTACAAAATATGAATACAACCCATATATTTTAAATGTATTGTTTGCTTTAAATTACGATTGTATGTTTGGTAATTGAACCTACATGAATTTTAAATTAATGTGCTATATTTCAGATCAATATGTTTGTTTTCCTTCATTTTATTTTATTCCCATCTGAATTATAAATAACTTTTTTTCTGTACAAAATAAAAAATCCAGAATAATCTAGACCAACCAGAGCACACTATTTCTACAACATCATCAGTGCTGAAGCGGAACTACCAGAGCCGTTCGGCAGATAGCGAGCAGATATTTTGTGTCACGTCGTGCACAATAACCCTAAAGGCACCAGGGTTGCGGTGCCACCGGCTTGGGCCCGTAATCGCTGCTCGCAGCTATATTTATTATTATTATTATTATTATTATTTTTTTTTTACTACCTTTTGGACACTTTTGGAGGCCTTAACATGCTCAAAAACTCCTGAAACTTTGCACACATGTCAGAACCCGCGGCCATCAGGGCCGGGCTGAAGATGGTACCCGGGCGTGGCAGGGGGGCTCGACAGCGCCCCCTGGAACGGGGTCCGTAAACATGGTCCATAAATAAAAAACGCTTGCATGAAATAATATGAAACTCGGTACACATGTAGATCTCATCGTTTCATATATACTTCGCACTCTAACTTTTTACCCCAGCCCAACAGGAAGTGGGCTATTTAGGCTTGTTTGGAAAACGCATGCAATGGAATGTGAAGTACTCCTCCTAGAGAATTCAAACACACGGCACGAAACTCGGTCAGCGTGAAGTCAAGACATTGAGGATGAAAGTTTGCGAGGGGATTTTTGATATCTCGAACGGTTTGGCCGTGGCGAGGAAACGAAATTATGGCGAGAAACGTGAAACGGGAAGTGTGTCATAACTACTGCATACATTAACTGATCTTGATGAAACTTCAGCAGTGTGTTCGTTGTAAGAGCCCGATCACATGGATGTGACTATTGTGAGTCAAAGTTATAGCGCCACCAACTGGCAGCAGGAAGTGTGTCACTTTCAAAATGCTTTGAAATCACCCTCTTATTTTTACCCGATTTGCTTCAAACTTCATCTGTATAATGTAAATACACGGCAGATGAAGACCTGTGAATGGATTCTTGATATCTTTGAAACTGTTGCTGTGGCAATCCATCAAACTTTAATATTCTTTTTGGATGCTTTTGAGACTCTTAGCATGCCTGAAATTGCTTAAAATTGCATGAAACTCGACAGACAGATCACATTTATTAGCCAGGTGACATGTGCATAGTTTCAGAAACGGGCGTGGTGCAGGGACTCAGTAGCGCCACCTTTTGACAAAAGTGGGGGGGTTAGTTTCATCTAGAGTTACAAAAATCTGTATTTATATAGTTCTCCTCCAGCCAGACAACTTTCTAATTTACAGTCATTAGCAATAACCAAGAGGAAGTCAGATATTTTGGTTTGAATATGGTCATTTCTCTCTGAGCCTACGTCTCTGTGACAGCTCTCTGTGTGTGTGTGTGTGTGTGTGTGTGTCTGTGAGTGTGGGAAGGGGGAGGGGGAGTGGGGCTAGATTAACCATTTCACTGCTGTGTGGTTTGGCCTTCATTAAAAAGAAAATAAATGTCTTAAGCCTTGTATTTTTTAAATACGTTTTTTTAATAAAGGCATATAACAGACATGCTGCATTTAAATTTTTTTAATAAAACATTGTTTTTTATGTTTTTCAAGCCATTTGATTTATGAGGACTTTTGAAATGTCCTCATAAACCACCCATAAGTTGTAATACCAGTGTAATACACATGCCATTATACAAATTTGTGTCCTCATAATCACATAAACCAACCCACACACACATCAAATTGACGGTGGGTGGCAATAGTATATTTAAAAGACTTGATGTGTGTGTGTGTGTGTGTGTGTGTGTGTGTTGTGAGAGGAGAGAGAGAGAGAGAGAGAGAGAGAGAGAGAGAGAGAGAGTGAGAGAGAGAGAGAGAGGAGAGAGAGAGAGTGAGAGAGAGAGAGAGAGAGAGAGAGAGAGAGAGCATAAATTTATTTATTTATTTATTTTTTTTTTTTTCATGTGCTTGCCTCCGGACAAGTAAATCTGTCATTCACTTGTCTGAGAAAAAAGTTGCTTGTCCGGATTTATTTATTTATTTATTTATTTATTCTGAAGCAATATTCTCATCAGTGTTTCAATCAGCTTGATATTTAAATCGGACATATTGTAATATCTGCATTGAATGTTGTGGATATTGACTAAGAATATTGAATATTATGTATGTTATCAATCACCCTAAATGCAATACGGTGTTAGTTATATATCTTAAAGTGCGATACTGTCGCATAATAGTGTCCCATGAAGGGCATCCCCTCCCCCAATATTATTAAATGTCCTATTAGTGTCTTTATTATTCTAAATAATTGAATTTATGATCAAATTTAGGAATTTAAAATGAAAGATGAAGCATAGGCTACTGTTACCCTAGGTAGGGCTGATCAAATTAAATCATTTACACTGAAAAATTACAATTGCATAAAATAATGTTATGAAATTGATTTAAATGTACAAATAAGAAACAGTGGAAAGAAGTATCCTAGGCTACTTATAAACATAACACTAAATTGCCAATAGGTGGCGGCAGGCGGCCGTATTAATGAGTGAGTCATTTATTCGTTCATTCAAACGATTCGTTTAAAACGGTTGATTCATTCAAGAATGAGACAGATGTTTAGGAATTGCTCATTGAATCTTTGACTCAACCGAACCGATTCGGGTCAAAATGCTGAATCATTCAGTAATGAAAACAATGAGTGTTCCTGTGAGATGCGCCGTTGTTCTGCTGTGATTTTTTGTTTGGAACTATTTTCGCTGCTGGAACAGAAGAATAACAGCCAATATTACATCTAAAATGTAAGTGACTACATTTTAACTGTTTATTGAACTGTTGTAGGAAATCAATGTCACATTTTGATTGGTAAATTCAGGAAAAACAATTGAGGCTGCTTAAACACATATGTTAAAATATAGAAAAATCCACATTTAGATTTTTAGAGGCAGTTACAGTATGTTGTTAATGAGTGTTGTGTGTGTGCCATGCGCTCATATAGATTTATCCTCTAGAGGCTGGCGAGCCGTCAAACAGCGCAACCTATTTTATTATCCACAATCGATTCGCAACAACATACAATAAATGTAATAAAAACAGAATCATTCTCTCGGTTTAGTTTAAATTTCCCCAGTTATGTATTTTGTTTGTTATTGATGTTCTAATCAGGCTACTTGAAATTGGGCCGTTCGGGCAAGTAAAATTTTCTTTTAACTTGTCCTTCAAAAATCCATTTGTCCCGGACAAGCGGACAAGTTAGAGGGCTCTGGAAATCAAGTCTCTATTTTCATGCTACTAGTAGGCTACTTATTTTTTAGATATTAGTAAACTATTCCATTAAGTACTAGTACTTATTCATTAACGACTATGCTTAAATTTTGTTTAGAATATTCAAAGTGCTTATTCAATTTGTATGCCCTTTTTTATATTTTCAAAAGCAGAAAATTCGATTTTTTGCTTATTAAATATTGCATCTAAAATGTAAGTGACTTGACGTGTGTGTGTGTTGTGTGTGGTGTGTGTGTGTGTGTGTGTGTGTGGTGTGTGTGTGTTGTGTGGGGTGTGTGTGTGTGTGAGAGAGAGAGATTTTGTCTGTTACAGTGACAAAAGGTTTTTAAGCCCTTGTCTTTTTGGATATATATTTTTATATATATATATTATTTATTATATATATATATATATATATATATATATATATATATATATATATATATATATATATTTTTTTTTTAATGGCATCAAACATGTATTTTAAATGTATTGTTTGCTTTAAATTAAATTAAGATTGTATGTTTGGTAATTGAACCTAAATAAATGTGTGTGAGAGAGAGAGAGAGATGAGGAGAGAGAAGAGAGAGAGAGAGAGAGAGAGAGAGAGAGAGAGAGAGAGAGAGAGAGAGAGAGAGAGAGAGAGAGAAGAGAGAGAGAGAGAGAGAGAGAGAGAGAGAGAGAGAGGAGAGAGAGAGAGAGAGATGAGAGAGAGAGAGATAGAGAGAGAGAGAGAGAGACAGACATTGTGTTTGTTACCAGTGACAAGATTTTAAACCTTTAAGGCCTTGTCTTTTTGGATATATATCTTTTTTTTATTAAAAAATAATAATAAATGTGCATACAACCATATATTTTAAATGCATTGTTTGCTTTAAATTAATTAGATTGAATGTTTGGTAATTGAACCTAAATAAATTTAAAATTAATTGTGCTATATTTCCGATCAATATATTTATTTTCCTTCATTTTAATCAACACTAACTTTATTCTCATTCTGAATTATAAATAACTTATTTCTGTATAAATAAAAAAATCCGAATAATCCAGACCAACCAGAGCACACTATTTCTACAACATCATCAGTGCTGAAGCGGAACTACCAGACCGTTCGAGCAGATAGCGAGCAGATATTTGTGTCCACGTCGTGCACAATAACCCTAAGGCACCAGTGGTGGCGTAGCCACCTGGCTTTATATATAATATATTAAATATAAATATATAATATATATATATATATATATAATATATATACTATATATATATAAATATAGCTGCGAGCAGCGATGAAGGGCCAAAGCCGGCGGTACCAGCCACCCTGGTGCACCAGGGTTGCGGTGGGCACCGGCTTGGGCCCGTAATCGCTGCTCGCAGCTATATTATTCTTATATTCTTAGGATTATTTATTATTCTTCTTCTTTCTAATTATTTTTTTAACTACCTTTTGGACACTTTTGGAGGCCTTAACATGCTCAAAAACTCCTAAACTTGCACACATGTCAGAACCCGCGGCCATCAGGCCGGCTGAAGATGGTACCCGGGCGTGGGCAGGGGGCTCGACAGCGCCCCCTGGAACGGGGTCCAAAAAATAGGTCCATAAATCAAACACGCTTGCATGTAATAATATGAAACTCGGTACAACATGTAGATCTCATCGTTTCATATATACTTCGCACTCTAACTTTTTACCACCACCCAACAGGAAGTCGGCTATTTAGGCTTGTTTGGAAAACGCATGCAATGGAATGAAGTACTTCCTCCTAGAGAATTCAAACACACGGCACGAAACTCGTCAGCGTGAAGTCAAGACATTGAGGATGAAGTTTGGCGAGGGGATTTTGATATCTCGAACGGTTTGGCCGTGGCGAGGAAACGAAATTATGGCGAGAAACGTTGAACGGAAGTGTGTTATAACTTCAGCATACATTAACTGATCTTGAATGAAACTTCAGCAGTGTGTTCGTTTTGAAGAGCCGATCACATGGATGTGACTATTGTGTCAAAGTTATAGCGCCAACCAACTGGCAGCAGGAAGTTGTCACTTTCAAAATGCTTTAAATCACCCTCTTTTTTTTACCCGATTTCTTCAAACTTCATGTGCATAATGTAGACACATGCCAGATGTAGACCTTGAAAGGATTATTGATATCTTAGACACTGTTGCCATGGCAATGCATCAAACATTAATATTCCTTTTTTTAAGCTTTTTCATGCTTTTTTATGCTTTCGGGCACTTTTGGGGCCCTTAACGTGCTCGAAAACTCTCGAAACTTTGCACACGGGTCAGAACACGTGGCCATCAGGGCCGGGCTGAAGCTGGTATCCGGGCGTGGCAGGGGGCTCGACAGCGCCCCCTGGAACGGGGTCCAAAATATTGGTCCATAAATCAAACACGCTTGCATGTAATAATATGAAACTCGCTACACATATAGATCTCATCGGTTCATATATCCTTTGTACTTTTACTTTTTACCCCAGCCCAACAGGAAGTCGCTATTATCGTTTGTTTGGAAGCGTATGCCCCTGGAATTCGATATACTAATCCTAGAGAATTCAACCAATCGCCACGAAACTCGGTGTGCACGAAGTCAAGACATTGAGGATGAAAAATTGCCAGGGGATTTTTGATATCTCGAACGGTTTGGCCGTGGCGAGGAATCGAAATTATGGCGAATAATGAAAACAGGAAGTGTGTTATAACTTCTGCATACAATAACTGATCTTGATGAAACTTCAGCAGTGTGTTCGCTGTAAGAGCCTGATCACATGGATGCGACTATTGTGAGTCAAAGTTATAGCACCACCAACTGGCAGCAGGAAGTGTGTCACTTCCTAAATGCTTGAAATCACCCTCTTATATTTAACCCGATTTGCTTCAAACTTTATGTGTATAATGTAGACACACGGCAGATGTAGACCTGTGAATGGATTCTTGATATCTTTGAAACTGTTGCTGTGGCAAGCCATCAAACTTTAATATTCTTTTTGGATGCTTTTGAGACTCTTAGCATGCCTGAAATTGCTTAAAATTGCATGAACTCGACAGACAGATCACATTTATTAGCCAGGTGACATGTGCAAAGTTTCAGAAACGTGCGTGGTGCAGGGACTCAGTAGCGCCACCTTTTGACAAAAGTGGGGGGGTAGTTTCATCTAGAGTTACAAAAATCTGTATTTATATAGTTCTCCTCCAGCCAGACAACTTTCTAATTTACAGTCATTAGTAACAACCAAGAGGAAGTCAGATATTTTGGTTTGAATATGGTCATTTCTCTCTGAGCCTACGTCTCTGTGCTTGCTGTCTGTGTGTGTGTCTGTGAGTGTGGGAGGGGGAGAGGGGGAGTGGGGCTAGATTAACCATTTCACTGCTGTGTGGTTTGGCCTTCATTAAAAAAGGAAATAAATGTCTTAAAGCCTTGTATTTTTTAAATACGTTTTTTTTAATAAAGTAAAGGCATATAACAAGACATGCTGCATTTAAATTTTTTTAATAAAACATTGTTTTTTATTTTTTTCAAGCCATTTGATTTATGAGGACTTTTGAAATGTCCTCATAAATCACCCATAAGTTGTAATACCAGTGTAATACACATGCCATATACAAATTTGTGTCCTCATAAATCACATAAACCAACCCACACAACACACATCAAATGACGTGGGTGGCAATAGTATATTTAAAAGACTTGATGTGTGTGTGTGTGTGTGTGATGAGTGAGAGAGAGAGAGAAGAGAGAGAAGAGAGAGATGAGAGAGAGAAGAGAGAGAGAGAGAGGAGAGAGAGAGAGAGAGAGAGAGAGAGAGAGAGAGAGCATAACATTTTATTTTTTTTTTTCATGTGCTTGTCCTCCGGACAAGTAAATCTGTCATTCACTTGTCTGAGAAAAAAGTTGCTTGTCCGGATTTATTTATTTATTTATTTATTTATTTATTTATTTATTCTGAAGCAATATTCTCATCAGTGTTTCAATCAGCTTTGATATTTAAAATCGGCATATTGTAATATCTGCATTGAATGTTGTGGATATTGACTAAGAATATTGAATATTATGTATGTTTATCAATCACCCTAAATGCAATACGGTGTTAGTTATATATCTTAAAGTGCGATACTGTCGCATAATAGTGTCCCATGAAGGGCATCCCCTCCCCCAATATTATTAAATGTCCTATTAGTGTCTTATTATTCTAAATAATTGAATTTATTGATCAAATTTAGGAATTTAAAATGAAAGATGAAGCATAGGCTACTGTTACCTTAGGTAGGGCTGATCAAATTAAATCATTTACACTGAAAAATTACAATTGCATAAAATAATGTTATGAAATTGATTTAAATGTACAAATAAGAAACAGTGGAAAGAAGTATACTAGGCTACTTATAAACATAACACTAAATTGCCAATAGTGGCGGCAGGCGGCCGTATTAATGAGTGAGTCATTTATTCATTCATTCAAACGATTCGTTTAAAACGCTTGATTCATTCAAGAATGAGACAGATGTTTAGGAATGGCTCATTGAATCTTTGACTCAACCGAACCGATTTCGGGTCAAAATGCTGAATCATTCAGTAATGAAAACAATGAGTGTTCCTGTGAGATGCGCCGTGGTTCTGCTGTGATTTTTGTTTGGAACTATTTTCGCTGCTGGAACAGAAGAAAAACAGCCAATATTACATCTAAAATGTAAGTGACTACATTTTAACTGTTTATTGAACTGTTGTAGGAAATCAATGTCACATTTTGATATAGTATTCAGGAAAAATAATTGAGGCTGCTTAACACATATGTTAAAATATAGAAACCCCCACATTTAGATTTTTAGAGGCAGTTACAGTATGTTGTTAACCGAGTGTGTGTGTGTGCTGCGCTCATATAGATTTCTCCTCGAGAGGCTGCACGAGCGTCAACAGCGCAACCTATTTATTATCCACAATCGATCGCAACAACATACAAAAATGTAATAAAATCAGAATCATTCTCTCGGTTTAGTGATTCCCTAGTTATGTATTTTGTTTGTTATTGATGTTCTAATCAGGCTACTTGACTTGTCCGTTCGGGCAAGTAAAATTCTCTTTTACTTGTCCTTCAAAAATCCATTTGTCCCGGACAAGCGGACAAGTTTAGACGGGCTCTGGAGATACGAAGTCTCTATTTTCATGCTACTACTAGTACTTATTTTTTAGATATTAGTATCTATTCCATTAAGTACTAGTACTTATTCATTAACGACTAGTGCTTATTCTGTTTAGAATATTCAAAGTGCTTATTCAATTGTATGCTTATTTATATTTTCTGAGCAGAAAATTCGATTTTTCTGCTTATTCAATATTTCATCTAAAATGTAAGTGACTTGACGTGTGTGTGTGTGTGTGTGGTTGTGTGTTGTGTGTGTGTGTGTGTGAGTGTGTGTGAGAGAGAGATTGTGTCTGTTACAGTGACAAGAGTTTTTAAGCCTTGTCTTTTGGAAATATATTATATATAATATATATATATATATATATATATAATATATATATATATATATATAATATATATAATAATAATATAAATATATATATATAAAATATAATTTTTTTTTTAATGTGCATACAACCCATTATTTTAAAATGTATTGTTTGCTTTAAATTAAATTAAGATTGTATGTTTGGTAATTGAACCTATATAAATGTAAAATGAATGTGCTATATTTCAGATCAATATATTTGTTTTCCTTCATTTTAATCAACACTAACTTTATTCTCATCTGAATTATAAATAACTTATTTCTGTATAAAAATAATAAATTCTGAATAATCCAGACCAACCAGAGCGCACTATTTCTACAACATCATCAGTGCTGAAGCGGGACTACCAGAGCCGTTTCGGCAGATAGCGAGCAGATATTTTGTGTCACGTCGTGCACAATAACCCTAAGGCACCAGGGTGGCGGTGCCACTGGCTTTATATATATATATATTATATATATATATATAATAATAATATATATATATGGTAACACTTTATTTGAAGGGGTGTGCATAAGACTGACATGACACTGTCATAAACATGACATAACACCTGTCATGAACATGAAGGAGTCTTTATGAATGTTTATGACTGTTGTCATTAAGTGTCATTCGGTAAATTATGACACTTTTAATGCAAAGTTGACATTGTTTAAAATGTCTTTGTTATGACAACTTGACATTACCCAAGACAAAAATGTCTTGATTATGACATCTTGACATTAACAAAGGCAGAAATGTCTTTGTTATGACAACTTGACATTAACCAGAAATCATAACCTGTCAACCTGTCACAACTTTGGCCGTCATGACACCATTATAACTGTGTCATGAATATTGCCTGTCCTCAAGTAAAGTGGAACACATTGTACTAGTTTTAAAGATGTCATTAAGGGTTATTACACAGCGAAATGCTTTAAGTTTGATAATTAGACCTGTTATGACATATTTGTGACAGGTTGACAGGTTTTGATTTCTTGGTTAATGTCAAGTTGTCATAACAAAGACATTTATGTCTTTGTTAATGTCAAGTTGTCATAATCAAGACATTTTTGTCTTGGGTAATGTCAAGTTGTCATAACAAAGACATTTTTGTCTTTGTTAATGTCAAGTTGTCATAACAAAGACAATTTAAACAATGTCAACTTTGCATTAAAAGTGTCATAATTTACCGAATGACACTTAATGACAACAGTCATAAACATTCATAAGACTCCTTCATGTTCATCGACAGGTGTTAATGTCATGTTTATGACAGTGTCATGTCAGTCTTATGCACACCCCTTCAAATAAAGTGTTACCATATATATATATATATAATATATATAATATATATATATATAATTATATTATATATATATATAAATATATATAAATATAGCTGCGAGCAGCGATGAAGGGCCAAAGCCGGCGGTACCGCCACCCTGGTGCACCAGGTTGCGGTGCCACCGGCTTGGGCCCGTAATCGCTGCTCGCAGCTATATTTATATTTCTTCTTCTTCTTCTTCTTCTTCTTCTTCTTCTAATTATTTTTTTTACTACCTTTTGGACACTTTTGGAGGCCTTAACATGCTCAAAAACTCCTGAAACTTTGCACACATGTCAGAACCCGCGGCCATCAGGGCCGGGCTGAAGATGGTACCCGGTGCGTGGCAGGGGGCTCGACAGCGCCCCCTGGAACGGGGTCCGAAAACATGGTCCATAAATCAAACACGCTTGCATGTAATAATATGAAACTCGGTACACATGTAGATCTCATCGTTTCATATATACTTCGCACTCTAACTTTTACCCCAGCCCAACAGGAAGTCGGCTATTTAGGCTTGTTTGGAAAACGCATGCAATGGAATGTGAAGTACTCCTCCTAGAGAATTCAAACACACGGCACGAAACTCGGTCAGTGTGAAGTCAAGACATTGAGGATGAAAGTTTGCGAGGGGATTTTTGATATCTCGAACGTTTGGCCGTGGCGAGGAAACGAAATTATGGCGAGAAACGTGAAACGGGAAGTGTGTCATAACTACTGCATACATTAACTAATCTTGATGAAACTTCAGCAGTGTGTTCGTTGTAAGAGCCCGATCACATGGATGTGACTATTGTGAGTCAAAGTTATAGCGCCACCAACTGGCAGCAGGAAGTGTGTCACTTTCAAAATGCTTTGAAATCACCCTCTTATTTTTACCCGATTTGCTTCAAACTTCATCTGTATAATGTAAATACACGGCAGATGAAGACCTGTGAATGGATTCTTGATATCTTTGAAACTGTTGCTGTGGCAATCCATCAAACTTTAATATTCTTTTTGGATGCTTTTGAGACTCTTAGCATGCCTGAAATTGCTTAAAATTGCATGAAACTCGACAGACAGATCATATTTATTAGCCAGGTGACATGTGCATAGTTTCAGAAATGGGCGTGGTGCAGGGACTCAGTAGCGCCACCTTTTGACAAAAGTGGGCGGGTTAGTTTCATCTAGAGTTACAAAAATCTGTATTTATATAGTTCTCCTCCAGCCAGACAACTTTCTAATTTACAGTCATTAGCAATAACCAAGACGAAGTCAGATATTTTGGTTTGAATATGGTCATTTCTCTCTGAGCCTACGTCTCTGTGACTGCTCTCTGTGTGTGTGTGTCTGTGAGTGTGGGAAGGGGGAGGGGGAGTGGGGCTATGCGCCTGCTCTCTGTGTGTGTGTCTGTGAGTGTGGGGAGGGGGAGGGGGAGGGGGAGTGGGGCTAGATTAACCATTTCACTGCTGTGTGGTTTGGCCTTCATTAAAAAAGGAAATAAATGTCTTAAGCCTTGTATTTTTAAATACGTTTTTTTAATAAAGTAAAGGCATATAACAGACATGCTGCATTTAAATTTTTTTAATAAAACATTGTTTTTTATGTTTTTCAAGCCATTTGATTTATGAGGACTTTTGAAATGTCCTCATAAACCACCCATAAGTTGTAATACCAGTGTAATACACGTCATTATACAAATTTGTGTCCTCATAAATCACATAAACCAACCCACACAAACCAACCCACACACACACACACACACACACACACACACAACACACACACACACAACACACACACACACACAACACACACACACACATACACACACATACACACACACACACACACCAAATTGACGGTGGGTGGCAATGGTATATTTAAAAGTGCATAATTGTAATATCTGCAAGGCACCCCTAGTCCAGTCTTATTAAATGTATGCTTCATCTTTCATTTTAATTTGTAAATTTGATCAATAAATTCAATTATTTAGAATAATAAGATACTATATGGCTGTTACCCTAGGTAGGGCTGATCAAATTACATCATTTACATTGAAAAATAACAATGCATTAAAAGATGTTATGAGATTGTTTTAAATATGAGTCAATTAAAAATCGTTGGAAAGAATGATACTTTTAAACATAACACTGAACCGTCACTAGGTGTCGCCAGGCTACCGTCTTAATGAGCGAGTCATTGATTCATTCGTTCAAACGATTCGTTCGAACGACTGAGTCATTCATGAATGAGACAGGTATGGATTGGTCATTGAATCTAGGGTTTGCGATGTCTACCAATTTGGCATCAGACGATGTGTACAGTGAAACATCGCGATGGACGATGATATCGGAGGAGGGGCGGGGCTAACGTTTTAATTTTTCACTTAAGCAATAAGCCCCGCAAAGCCGTGTTTTACAGTGGATTTAGAACAGCTAAGGGGCGTAGGCACAACGCGGAGATATTTTCCTCTACATCTCATCAGCCATTTTGATTTCGGCACGCTCTGAGTCTGCAGCAGCTGACCACTAGGAGTGAATGTACATGATGTACAATGTACACGTGACAGAGCAGCCAGATCCAGACTGTGCTTTCGCGCTGTGGCTGGCGCTGAGCCAGAGACAGACGCGTTCAGTGCTTGTCATATTATATCACAACTATTCAGTGTTTTTAACCACATAATGTTTATTTTAGGTTTCAGACATTTAAATGCATATAATTTATAGCAAAACAATACATTTATAGTTTGTAAAATACACAATGGTGTCTATGGAAGCAGCAATAACAACCCATTCAAATATATTTGCCGACAGATTTTATTCATATCAGACACACAGTGTAAGTATAAAGTTAACTCTATTCTTCTCCCAGTTCACCGGCCATGTATTTCGGGAGAAACTGTTTTTTAAACGACAAAACAAACTCACTTACACACATTTGAGAATCAGAATAGAAGATAGTTGATGACATGGTAACCAGGTTTGTTAATATTTATAAATAAAAGCGCTAACGTTACATGTCACACAGCGCTATTTTTGGCTGTGGTGAATCACGTGCCAAGCATGACGCGTCACCATGGAAACATGGGGTGGGGGGGGGTCGCGATGCTGGCTTAACTATGATATCGTCTATCGGCACAACCCTAATTGAATCTTTGAGTAAACCAATTTGTCCAAAATGCTGAATCATTCAGTAATGAGAAAACATGTTGCTGTGAGATGCGCAATGGTTCTGCTGTGATCTTTGTTTAACTATTTTCGCTGCTGAAACAGAAAAACCGTCAATATTGCATCTAAAATGTAAGTGACTTGACGTGTGTGGGGGTGTGTGTGTGTGTGTGTGTGTGTGTGTGTGTGTGTGTGTGTGTTGTGTGTGTGTGTGTGTGTGTGTGTGTGTGTGTGAGAGAGTGTGTCTGTTACAGTGAAAAGAGTTTAACCCTTTAAGGCAGTGGATCTCAATCCTGGTCCTAGGGAGCCACTGCTCTGCATAGTTTGTATGTCTCCCTCATTTAACACACCTGATTCAGATCATCAGCTCGTTAGGAAAGAGCTTTATTAACTGAAGTGGGTGTGTCAGATAAAGGAGACATATAAAATGTGCAGAGCAGTGGCACCCATAGGACCAAGATTGAGAACCACTGCTTTAAGGCCTTGTCTTTTTTGGATATATCTTCTTTTTTTTTTATGTGCATACAACCCATATATTTTAAATGTATTGTTTTGCTTTAAATTAAATTAAGATTGTATGTTTGGTAATTGAACCTAAATAAATTTAAAATTAATGTGCTATATTTCAGATCAATATAATTGTTTTCTTTCATTTTAATCAACACTAACTTTATTCTCTATCTGTATTATAAATAACTTATTTCTGCATAAATTAAAAAATCCCCAATAATCCAGACCAACCAGAGCGCACTAATTCTACAACATCATCAGTGCTGAAGCGGAACTACCAGAGCCGTTCGGCAGATAGCGAGCAGATATTTTGTGTCACGTCGTGCACAATAACGCTAAAGGCACCAGGGTGGCGGTGCCACTGGCTTTATATATAAAATATATATATATATATATATATATATATATATATATATATATATAAATATATATATATATATATATAAATATAGCTGCGAGCAGCGATGAAGGGCCAAAGCCGACGGTAACCGCCACCCTGGTGCACCAGGGTTGCGGTGCCACCGGCTTGGGCCCGTAATCGCTGCTCGCAGCTATATTTATTATTATTATTATTATTATTTTTTTTTTACTACCTTTTGGACACTTTTGGAGGCCTTAACATGCTCAAAAACTCCTGAAACTTTGCACACATGTCAGAACCCGCGGCCATCAGGGCCGGGCTGAAGATGGTACCCCGGGCGTGGCAGGGGGCTCGACAGCGCCCCCTGGAACGGGTCCGAAAACATGGTCCATAAATCAAACACGCTTGCATGTAATAATATGAAACTCGGTACACATGTAGATCTCATCGTTTCATATATACTTCGCACTCTAACTTTTTACCCCAGCCCAACAGGAAGTCGGCTATTAAGGGTTGTTTGGAAAACGCATGCAATGGAATGTGAAACACTCCTCCTAGAGAATTCAAACACACGGCACGAAACTCGGTGTGCATGAAGTCAAGACATTGAGGATGAAAGTTTGCGAGGGGATTTTTGATATCGCGAACGGTTTGGCCGTGGCGAGGAAACGAAATTATGGCGAGAAACGTGAAACAGGAAGTGTGTCATAACTACTGCATACATTAACTAATCTTGATGAAACTTCAGCAGTGTGTTCGTTGTAAGAGCCCGATCACATGGATGTGACTATTGTGAGTCAAAGTTATAGCGCCACCAACTGGCAGCAGGAAGTGTGTCACTTTCAAAATGCTTTTAAATCACCCTCTTATTTTTTACCCGATTTGCTTCAAACTTCATGTGCATAATGTAGACACATGCCAGATGTAGACCTGTGAAAGGATTATTGATATCTTAGACACTGTTGCCATGGCAATGCATCAAACATTAATATTCCTTTTTTTAAAGCTTTTTCATGCTTTTTTTATGCTTTCGGGCACTTTTGGGGTTTCTTAACGTGCTCGAAAACTCTTGAAACTTTGCACACAGGACAAAACCCGCGGCCATCAGGGCCAGGCTGAAGCTGGTACCCGGGCGTGGCAGGGGGGCTCGACAGCGCCCCCTTGAAACGGGTCCGACAATTTAGTCCATATATCCAACACGCTTTACCCTATTTGCTTCAAACTTGATGTGTATAATGTAGACACAAGCCAGATGTAGACCTGTGAAAGGATTGTTGATATCTTAGATGCTGTTGCCAGTGACAACGCATCAAACTTTAATATTCTTTTTGGATACTTTTGAGATTCTTAGCGCACTTTTGGGGCCCTTAACAGGCTCAAAAACTCTTGAAACTTTGCACACGGGTCAGAAACCGCGGCCATCAGGGCCGGGCTGAAGCTGGTACCCGGGCGTGGCAGGGGGGCTCGACAGCGCCCCCTGGAACGGGGTCCGAAAACTTGGTCCATAAATCAAACAGGCTTTACCCGATTTGCTTCAAACTTGATGTGTATAATGTAGACACACGCCAGATGTAGACCTGTGAAAGGATTGTTGATATCTTAGATGCTGTTGCCGTGACAATGCATCAAACTTTAATATTCTTTTGGATACTTTTGAGACTCTCAGCGCACCTTTGGGGCCCTTAACGTGCTCAAAAACTCTTGAATCTTTGCTCACGGGTCAGAAACCGCGTCCATCAGGGCCGGGCTGAAGCTGGTACCCGGGCGTGGCAGGGGGCTCGACAGCGCCCCCTGGAACGGGGTCCGAATTCTTGGTCCATAAATCAAACACGCTTGCATGTAATAATATGAAACTCTGTACACACATAGATCTCATCGATTCATATATCCTTTGTACTTTTACTTTTTACCCCAGCCCAACAGGAAGTCGGCTATTATATGTTTGTTTGGAAGCGTATGCCCCTGGAATTCGATATACTAATCCTAGAGAATTCAACCAATCGACACGAAACTCGGTGTGCATGAAGCCAAGACATTGAGGATGAAAAATTGCCAGGGGATTTTTGATATCTCGAACGGTTTGGCCATGGCGAGGAAACGAATTTATGGCGAATAATGGAAACAGGAAGTGTGTTATATCTTCTGCATACATTAACTGATCTTGATGAAACTTCAGCAGTGTGTTCGCTGTAAGAGTCCGATCACATGGATGTGACTATTGTGAGACTAAGTTATAGCGCCACCAACTGGCAGCAGGAAGTGTGTCACTTCCTAAATGCTTTGAAATCACCCTCTTATTTTACCCGATTGCTTCAAACTTCATCTGTATAATGTAAATACACTGCAGATGAAGACCTGTGAAGGGATTCTTGATATCTTTGAAACTGTTGCTGTGGCAACGCATCAAACTTTAATATTCTTGTTTGATGCTTTTGATGCTCTGAGTCAATATGGCAAGCCGTTTTAACATTTAATCATTTTAACCTAGTAGTCTCTTTTTTCATGCTACTAGTACTTATTTTTTAGATACTATATCTATTCCATTAAGTAATAGTACTTATTCATTAGCGACTAGTGCTTATTCTTTAGTACTAGTGCCTATTCTTTAGATAGTAGTGCTTATTCTTTAGATATTCTTTTGAATACGTATTAGTAGCTAATGAATAAGTACTGGTATCTATTTAATAGGTACTAGTATGTAATGACTTAGAACTAGTATTTATTGAATAAATACTAGTATCTATTAATAGGTGCTATTATCTAAAATGTCATTTTCTCTCTCTCTCTCTCTGAGCCAATATGGCAAGCCGTTTTAACATTTAATCATTTTAACATACTAGTCTCTATTTTCATGCTACTAGTACTTATTTTTTAGATATTAGTATCTATTCCATTAAGTACTAGTACTTATTCATTAGCGACTAATGCTTATTCTGTTTAGAATATTCAAAGTGCTTATTCAATTTGTATGCTTATTTATATTTCAGAGCAGAAAATCCGATTTTTCTGCTTATTCAATATTGCATCTAAAATGTGACTTGACGTGTGTGTGTGTGTGTGTGTGGTGTGTGTGTGTGTGTGTGTGTGTGTGTGTGTGTGTGTGTGTGTGTGTGTGTGTGTGTGTGTGTGTGTTTGTTGTGTTGCGTGTGTGTGTGTGTTTAAGTGTGTGTGTGAGAGAGAGAGATTGTGTCTGTTACAGTGACAAGAGTTTTTAAGCCTTGTCTTTTTGGATATATATATATTTTTTATAAAAAAAAATGTGCATACAACCCATGTATTTCAAATGTATTGTTTGCTTTAAATTAAATTAAGATTGTATGTTTGGTAATTGAACCTAAATAAATGTAAAATGAATGTGCTATATTTCAGATCAATATATTTGTTTTCCTTCATTGTAATCAACACTAACTTTATTCTCATCTGAATTATAAATAACTTATTTCTGTATAAAATAAAAAATCCTGAATAATCCAGACCAACCAAGCACACTATTTCTACAACATCATCAGTGCTGAAGCGGGACTACCAGAGCCGTTCGGCAGATAGCGAGCAGATATTTTGTGTCACGTCGTGCACAATAACCCTAAAGGCACCAGGGTGGCGATGCCACCGGCTTTATATATATAATTATATATATATATATATATATATATATAATATATATATATATATAATATATATAACACATATATATATATATATATATATATATATATATATATATATATATATATATATATAAATAAATAATAGCTGCGAGCAGCGATGAAGGGCCAAAGCCGGCGGTAACCGCCACCCGGTGCCACCGGCTTGGGCCCGTAATCGCTGCTCGCAGCTATATTTTATTATTATTATTCTTCTAATTATTTTTTTACTACCTTTTGGACACTTTTGGAGGCCTTAACATGCTCAAAAACTCCTGAAACTTTGCACACATGTCAGAACCCGCGGCCATCAGGGCCGGGCTGAAGATGGTACCCGGGCGTGGCAGGGGGCTCGACAGCGCCCCCTGGAACGGCGTCCGAAAACATGGTCCATAAATCAAACACGCTTGCATGTAATAATATGAAACTCAGTACACATGTAGATCTCATCGTTTCATATATACTTCGCACTCTAACTTTTTACCCCAGCCCAACAGGAAGTCGGCTATTTAGGCTTGTTTGGAAAACGCATGCAATGGAATGTGAAACACTCCTCCTAGAGAATTCAAACACACGGCACGAAACTCGGTCAGTGTGAAGTCAAGACATTGAGGATGAAAGTTTCCGAGGGATTTTTGATATCTCGAACGGTTTGGCCGTGGCGAGGAAACGAAATTATGGCGAGAAACGTGAAACAGGAAGTGTGTCATAACTACTGCATACATTAACTAATCTTGATGAAACTTCAGCAGTGTGTTCGTTGTAAGAGCCCGATCACATGGATGTGACTATTGTGAGTCAAAGTTATAGCGCCACCAACTGGCAGCAGGAATGTTGTCACTTTCAAAATGCTTTTAAATCACCCTCTTATTTTTACCCGATTTGCTTCAAACTTCATCTGTATAATGTAAATACACGGCAGATGAAGACCTGTGAATGATTCTTGATATCTTTGAAACTGTTGCTGTGGCAATCCATCAAACTTTAATATTCTTTTTGGATGCTTTTGAGACTCTTAGCATGCCTGAAATTGCTTAAAATTGCATGAAACTCGACAGACAGATCACATTTATTAGCCAGGTGACATGTGCATAGTTTCAGAAACGGGCGTGGTGCAGGGACTCAGTAGCGCCACCTTTTGACAAAAGTGGGGGGGTTAGTTTCATCTAGAGTTACAAAAATCTGTATTTATATAGTTCTCCTCCAGCCAGACAACTTTCTAATTTACAGTCATTAGCAATAACCAAGAGGAAGTCAGATATTTTGGTTTGAATATGGTCATTTCTCTCTGAGCCTACGTCTCTGTGACTGCTGTCTGTGTGTGTGTCTGTGAGTGTGGGGAGGGGAGGGGGAGTGGGGCTATGTGCCTGCTCTCTGTGTGTGTGTGTCTGTGAGTGTGGGAAGGGGGAGGGGAGTGGGGCTAGATTAACCATTTCACTGCTGTGTGGTTTGGCCTTCATTAAAAAAGAAAATAAATGTCTTAAGCCTTGTATTTTTTAAATACGTTTTTTTAATAAAGGCATATAACAGACATGCTGCATTTAAATTTTTTTAATAAAACATTGTTTTTTATGTTTTTCAAGCCATTTGATTTATGAGGACTTTTGAAATGTCCTCATAAACCCACCATAAGTTGTAATACCAGTGTAATACACATGCCATTATACAAATTTTGTGTCCTCTTAAATCACTTAAACCAACCCACACACACACACACACACACAACACACACAACACACACACACACACACACACACACACACACACACACACATCAAATTGACGGTGGGTGGCAATGGTATATTTAAAAAGACTTGATGTGGTGTGTGAGAGAGAGAGAGAGAGAGAGAGAGAGAGAGAGAGTGAGAGAGAGAGAGAGAGAGAGAGAGAGAGAGAAGAGAGAGAGAGAGAGAGAGAGAGAGAGAGAGAGAGAGAGAGAGAGAGAGAGCATAAAAAACAAAAAGTTTGGTTCCGGTAGGTGGTCAGTTGAGGTCATGGGTCGGTAGGGATTTTTTTTTTTTTTTTTTTTTTCATGTGCCTTTTCATGTGCTTGTCCTCCGGACAAGTAAATCTGTCATTCACATTGTCTGAGAAAAAAGTTGCTTGTCCGGATTTATTTATTTATTTATTTATTTATTCTGAAGCAATATTCTCATCAGTTTTCAATCAGCTTTGATATTTAAATCGGCATATTGTAATATCTGCATTGAATGTTGTGGATATTGACTAAGAATATTGAATATTATGTAAGTTATCAATCACCCTAAACATGTGTTGTGCAAGTTACTTCCAAACTGGAATACATTATATATTACATGTTTACTGGTATTTAAAAGTAATTCATTACTGTTGCGACTCATCAGACTCAGTCAGATCCATTTGCAACAATTTATTGAATATAACAAGGTCAAACAGACAAGGTTCAGTACCAGCGATAATCAGTAGAGCAGGACAGGCAATGGCATAAAAGGGGCCAGGCAGGAGATCAGGGGCTGGCAGCAGACAGAACGAGATCCAGAGAACAGGCAGGAGGTCAATGGGCAGGCAGCAGACAATCGAAGACGAGATACAGCAGGGTCGTACACACAGGCAGGATAACAATCAGGAAAACGCTCAGAGTTGGACACAATGGTGAAACAAGACTTCGCACTGGGTGAGCTGTGAGCGTGAGTTATATAGGGCTGGGGATGAGATGCAGCTGCGTGCGTGATCATTAACCGCAGGGGGGATGTAATCAGTGCCTGAGTGAAGCATGGTGGGATTTGTAGTTCGGGAGCAGTCAGTATTCGGGGGAGCTCGACCGTCGAGTGTTATCAGGGAAACTAGCAGGATTAGTGGTCGTGACAGAGCCCCCTCCCTGCGAGCGACTCCCGGCGCGAGAATGTTGGCAACGACGAGGTCTACCACGTGGTCGTGGAGCTGGTTTGGTTGGTTGGTTTAGATGGAACTCCTGGGTAAGCGTGGGGTCCAGAATATCTTTTGGCGTTGACCCATGACCGTTCCTCTGGACCAAATCCACCCAGTCGACGAATACTGGAGACAGCCACCCCCGGCGCCTGGAGTCTAGTAGTTCGTGCACTTGATAGGTTTCCTCACCCTCCACTAAGAGAGGTTGGGGAGTGGAGTCTGTGTGCCTCTCCTCCCTACCCTCGATGGGGGCTGGGCGGCTTGAGCAGCGAGACAATGGAAGGTAGGAGCAATGCGAAGTGTGGTTAGGCAGGGCAAGTCGATAGGACACTGGAGTGATCTGCCGAAGGATTTTAAAAGGACCCACATACCTCGGGCTAAGCTTTTTGCAGGGGAGCCGAAGGCGGAGGTCTCGAGTGGAGAGCCAGACCCATTGACCGGGTTGATACTCAGGGTTGGGTCGGCGTGTCGATCGGCCTGTCTCTTGCAGCGTTGATGGGCCCGTTGGAGGTGAGTGTGTGCAAGGTTCCATGTCTCCTCACTGCGCCTTAACCAATCCTCAACGGAGGGGACGTTCGTGGGTTCGCTCCGGACCATGGGAACAAGGGCGGCTGAAACCCGAGGACACATTGGAATGGAGTCAGACCCGTATAAGGTTTTCGAAGAGAGTATCTGGGCGTACCACCCACATTAAGTACAGCTCCAATCCTCCTGATGAAGGTGGCAGTAGGATCGAAGGAACCGAATGATCTCCTGGTTGAGGCGTTCGACTTGTCCGTTGGCCTGAGGATGGTACCCGGACGTGAGGCTCACGTAACCTGAAGCATCTGGAAGTAAGGCTGCCAGACTCGAGAGGTGAATTGGGGACCCCTATCGGACACAATATCATCGGCAGCCCGTAGAAACGGAACACTAAGTTGCAGAGGTGCTCTGCTGTCTGTAGGGCAGAGGGGATGTTTGGCGAGTGGAATGAGGCGAACAGGACTTGGAGAATCGGTCTACCACAGTGAGGATGGTAGTGTAACCGTTGGAGGGGGGTAAGTCGGTGACGAAATCAATGGCGATATGAGACCAAGGCGCTGTGGGACTGGAAGTGGTTGAAGTAGACCAGCGGGCAGAAGTCGAGATGCCTTCTGGGTGTTACAGTTCTGGCACTGCTGGAGAACTGGTTGACATCATGGACTAACGTGGGCCACCAATATGATTTTGTAGGAGCGGATGGTGGCCGTGATTCCTGGGTGCCCAGAACTGGGGAAAGCGTGTACGTGTTCCATGACTCTTCTCCGGAAAGCCTCGGGAACATGAACCTATTTGGAGGCAATCCTGGGGGAACTTCTATCTGGCATTGGCCTGATTGAGCTCGGTCTCAATATCCCACTGGATAGGGCAGAGAACAAGGTTCGGGGTTCAGGACGGTGTCAGGGGTCTGGAGGGTCAGGTCCGGGTCATGTTGACGAGACATAGCATCCGCCTTGGTATTCTTAGACCCAGGACGGTAAGTGCCGTAAACTGGAACCGACTGAAGAACAAAGACCACCTGGCCTGTCTGGGATTCAACCTCTTGGCTGTACGGAGGTACTCTAGATTCTTGTGATCCGTAAAATACCGTGAAGGGATGTGAGGCCCCCTCCAGCCATGCCCCGCCGCCACTCCTCAAAGGCGCTTTCATAGCCAGTATTTTCAAGATCCACCCACATCGTAGTTTCCGCTCTGCTGCATTGAGCTTCCTGGAGTAGTAGGCGCAGGGGTATAGCTTGGAAGGAGTCCTTGCCGTTGGACAAGATGGCGCCCAAGCCTGTGTTAGAGCGTCACCTCCACTACAAATGGTAACTAGGATTGGGGTGGTGTGAAAGTTTGAGCCGTTAGTGAATCGTTGTTTGAGTTGATGGAAGGCGTGGGTTGCGTCCTTAAATTCCAAGGAGACGTACTGAGTTCTTCCGTACCAGAGAGGTCAGGGGTCCAGCCACCGTGCTGAAGTTTCTGATAAAGCGGCGGTAAAAGTTTGCAAACCCAAGGAAGCGTTGTAACGCCTTCAGAGAGCTGGGTTGCGGCCATTCCACAACTGCTTTGACCTTACTCTCATCCATTGCCACCCCTCGGGACTGATGACATAGCCCAGGAAGGTGGTAGAGGTCTGATGGAATCACACTAAATCCAATCTTGGCATAGAGTTGATGCTGGATGAGTCTCTGGAGGACTGCCCGGTAACATGATGGATGTGGTCTTCTAAGTTGTCTGAATAAACTAGGATGTCATCAATGTAAACGATGACGGTTCGATGGAGCATATCCCGGAAACCTCGTTGATAAAGTGACTGGAAGAACCGCTGGACTTGTTAGCCAGGCCGTAACTGCATAACCAGATATTCATAGTGCCCCGTAGCAGGTGAGAAGGCGGTTTTCACTCATCTCCCTCGCGAATGCGATCAGGTTATAGGCACACCGCAGGTCCAGTTTGTGTAGACTCTGGCCGTGCGAATAGAGCTCAAGGCACGCGGGCACTAGGGGCAGTGGGTAGCGGAACTTGATCTGCAATCATTGAGAGCTCTATAAATCAATGCAGGGTCGGAGGCCGCCGTCTTTCTTCTGCACAAGAAGAACCCACCCCCGATGCAGGGGACGTCGAAGGTCGAATGAAGCTTTCGCCAGTTCCTCCTCAATATACCTTCGGGATGACTCGGGTTTCCGGTTGGGAGAGCGGAAGATGCGGCCCTTGGGGGGCAGGCCACCTGGCACCAGATCGATTGGGACAATCGTTTGGGAACGGTGAGGAGGAAGCCTGAGGCCTTTATCTGCTGAAGGCTTCTGACAGATCGTGATACATGGATGGGAGCCGGTTTCATCATAGGTCCTCCTGGGGCTCGGTGATACTAGGACTGGTAAAGGGGTGACAGTGGTGAGGACAGTGGGGTGACAGTTTTTTCCCCCAGCAGATGAATGACCAGTTTGCCCCTTGGAAAATGTGGATCGTGCTTGCGGAGCCAGGGCAGGCCCAGGATAACAGGTGTGTGTGGGGCATGAAAAACAAAGAATTGAAAGGGGCTCACGGTGAAGAACTCCGGGCTGCATGTGAACCTCTTTATTTATGTGGGTGACCAGGCCTTTACCTAGCGGCCGCCCATCCGACTCGCTTCGACTTAAGGGGGGAGGAACAAGGAATCAAGCCCAAACTTGTGGTGCATGGCATAATCTCGGGACATGAAATTACCAGCGGCTCCCGAAACAATAAGGCCGGGACCCTGAATACTGCTTGGCCATTAATCGTGAACTCAAGGGGTACAGACACACAGGAGTTGGGATTGAGAGAATCAATGGTTAAACTCACCGGTGCAACATCTCTCAGAGGTGGTCGTGAGGGACAGTGAGACGGAAGTGACCAGCCCCGCCGCAGTACAAGGCATAGATTCTGAGATCTTCTTCTTTCCTTCTCCTCTCGGAGTCAGGCGGGAGGTGTTTATCTGCATGGGCTCACTGGTCTCCATTGACACGTGGAATCAGAAGCTCGAGGAGTGAAAAAGTTGCGGCAAAAGACACAAGACGCTGGCCGGGCGACGTGCTCGCATGAGGTGGTCTATTTGGATGACAGGTGAATGAATTGAATCGAGGTCCTTTCCTCGTCGCGACATGCCAGCTCGGCTAGCAGCTCATGGTTAAGCCTCGTACGGAAGATCACCTTCAAAGCATACTTGTCGGTCCAGTCTGTCTAGCCGCGAGGGTGCGGAATTCAAGCGCATAATCAGCGCTGTAGACCGGCCCTGCACGATTTCCAGGAGACGGTCCTCCCGCTCCCTTAACCCTCCTTGGAGTGTTCAAAGACTGCCCGAAACTTTTTGAAGAAAGTCGTCAAAGGTGTGGAAAGAGGAACCATCCGTTCTCCATACTGCTGTGAACCAGTCTAGAGCACGACCGGTGAGCAGCGAGGAAACCAAGGCGACTTGCTGTCGTCAGTGGGATGAGACATGGGTTGTTGAGCCAGATACATCGTGCACTGGAGGAAAAAGCCCTTGCATTTACTTGGACTCCCGTCTACTTCTCAGGAAGGGCAAGGCGGGGGTTTGTGCCTGCAGAGGGTTGGGGTTTCGGGAGCTCGTGCACCCGGAAGGGCGTTCAGGAAATCGAGATGAAGGGGTTTGGACGAGGTTTGTAGTGCTTGGATCGCTTTAACCAAATTCTTGCGGTTAGTGAGGTTAAGCGGGTTAGCTGGTGATGGTGTGCAGCGAGCTGATTGGCTTGAGCGGAGAAAGCAGCTGACCAAGCAGATACCGTTGCGGGAAATCTTCTGTGGCGAAGTCTTCTGTTGCGACTCATCAGACTCAGTCAGATCCATTTGCAACAATTTATTGAATATAACAAGGTCAAACAGACAAGGGTCAGTACCAGCGATAATCAGTAGAGCAGGACAGGCAATGGCATAAAAGGGGCCAGGCAGGAGATCAGGGGCTGGCAGCAGACAGAACGAGATCCAGAGAACAGGCAGGGGGGGTCAAGGGGCAGGCAGCAGACAATCGAAGACGAGATACAGCAGGGTCGTACACACAGCAGGATAACAATCAGGAAAACGCTCAGAGTTGGACACAATGGTGAAACAAGACTTCGCACTGGGTGAGCTGTGAGCGTGAGTTATATAGGGCTGGGGATGAGATGCAGCTGCGTGCGTGATCATTAACGCAGGGGGGGATGTAATCAGTGCCTGAGTGAGCATGGTGGGATTTGTAGTTACGGGAGCAGTCATATTCGGGTAGCTCGACCGTCGAGTGTTATCAGGAAACTAGCAGGATTATGGTCGTGACAATTAAACCTTACAATATTACTGTCTCAGATTGTAATGCGTTACATTACTCCTGTATTACTTTTGAGTTACTTTCACCAAAATAAACTATACAGAAAGTATTAGAACTTAACATTCTAAAAATGACTATAGGGGTTTAACGATATGCGAAATGAAACCGAAATCGCGACACTCAGATCCACGAACCTGCAGAATCGCGACAACACCACCCCTTCCAACCCCAAGAGTTATCCATACCGTCCAGATCCAATGCTACCACATCTTTAAATTACTATTAGTAGCCTATTATTTGGGAAATTAACTTAACATTATAAAATACGTAGATATACACCACAAAACAAGTTGAGGATAAAATTATTTAAAATTTTTGGGGAATTTCCAGCGTTATGGACATGACATTTGCTGTCAAAATTGAAAAATAAATTCTCAGAAAATGCATTAATACCAAAATATTGAAACGTCTGTTTATCCATAGGCTACTCCCTGAAAGGAGTCCAGACATTAGAAAAATATCAGTCTACACATGCATTTTATATTTAATATTAGGGAAATAGAGCAGTTAAAGCGTGACAAAAAATCTTTAACTTTAGAAGTGCAAACGATTTTTGTTGTTGTAATTTTGTGAATTACACTGCGCTTATTTTTCGTGTTCGCATTTATGAGGAAAAAACAATGTTACAAGACGTGACAGTTCTCCGTTACGACGCGACCGCTCTGAAGCGGCACTAAAAGAATGCTTTAAAACTTTCACACAGAAGACACAAAGCCTTTCTTTAAAGTGAATTTTTGTTTTGTATTAATTATCTTAATTTTAATCAATGTTTTATCAACCAATTGCCTGGATTTTATAAATAAGAAGGCTAAATATACCTAGCAATAATTATAAAAATCACGACATGGAGGACAATTCACTCATAAAATGAACCGAAACTCAGCGTATAAGGTAGCCTATTCACGGACCTGAAAAAATATATCTATATTGAAATGTCTACATGTAAAACAGAACAATTCAAATTTCCAAAACGAAAGAAAACAGACTCACTGCTTAGGAAAGAAATGAGCATTTCTCTCTGGTGCACTAGCCTCCTGCGAAGATCGCGAGTCCCGCATCGACTTCGTCTTGACTTTATTTAATAAACAATTAAAATGTCTCCTTGCTATATTTGACATATTCATAATCATTGCCTTGCGGTTCTTTGTGACAGCTTTTTAGGTGCTTTATCGGCGCAGTTCACAATATGAACGCGTCACCACCACATCAAAAACATGATTGCGTGATGAAAACATGAAAAATACCACATAAAAAACATAGCCTGACTGGTTTTAGAAAGAAAACAAAAACGAATAGCCTAATGCGCATACGTCCATCTCGCGAATGTACAGTCTTCTTCATGCCATCTTCGCCATTAGCCGCTTCTCCACTGGCCAGCGCGAGCAGCCACAGAGGCCGAAATCATACCTCAGGGCACACCTGTAAAAAATAAATCGCTATACAAATAATATCAGACGCTGCCATATAGTTTTTATTAACAGACTTGGACACCACACGCGGCTATTTACTGACCACGAACAGGTAATTTAGCCTACTTGCATTTTTCATTGTTAATTTTCTCCGGTCTTGCTGTGTATTTTTTTTTACAATTAAAAAGTCTGTTGTAACGTGTAACGCAAGCCTTACTGAACATGTGACCGAGTAAAAATATTACTGAAAATTAAATTAGTAATGCCTTACACTACTGCGTTACAGCAAAAAGTAATATTTACTGTAATGCATTACTTTTGTAACGCGTTACTCCCAACACTGACCCTAAATGCAATACGGTGTTAGCTATATATCTTAAAGTGCGAGCCTGTCGCATAATAGTGTCCCATGAAGGGCATCCCCTCCCCCAATATTATTAAATGTCCTATTAATGTCTTATTATCTAAATAATAGAATTTATTGATCAAATTTAGGAATTTAAAATGAAAGATGAACCATAGGCTACTGTTACCCTAGGTAGGCTGATCAAATTAAATCATTTACACTGAAAAATTACAATTGCATAAAATAATGTTATGAAATTGATTTAAATGTACAAATAAGATACAGTGGAAAGAAGTAATACTAGGCTACTTATAAACATAACACTAAATTGCCAATAGGTGGCGGCAGGCGGCCGTATTAATGAGTGAGTCATTTATTCATTCATTCAAACGATTCGTAATAAACGGTTGATTCATCAAGAATGAGACAGATGTTTAGAATGGGTCATTGAATCTTTGACTCAACCGAACCGATTCGGGTCAAAATGCTGAATCATTCAGTAATGAAAACAATGAGTGTTCCTGTGAGATGCGCCGTGGTTCTGCTGTGATTTTTGTTTGGAACTATTTTCGCTGCTGGAACAGAAGAAAAACAGCCAATATTACATCTAAAATGTAAGTGACTAAATTTTAACTGTTTATTGAACTGTTGTAGGAAATCAATGTCACATTTTGATATGGTATTCAGGAAAAATAATTGAGGCTGCTTAACACATATGTTAAAATATAGAAACTCCACATTTAGATTTTTAGAGGCAGTTACAGTATGTTGTTAACTGAGTGTGTGTGTGTGTGCTGCGCTCATATAGATTTCTCCTCGAGAGGCTGCGCGTAGCGTCAACAGCGCAACCATTTATTATCCACAATCGATCGCAACAACATACAATAAATGTAATAAAATCAGAATCATTCTCTCGGTTTAGTGATTCCCTAGTTATGTATTTTGTTTGTTATTGATGTTCTAATCAGCTACTTGACTTGTCCGTTCGGGCAAGTAAAATTCTCTTTTACTTGTCCTTCAAAAATCCATTTGTCCCGGACAAGCGGACAAGTTAGACAGGCTCTGGAGATACAAAGTCTCTATTTTCATGCTACTAGTACTTATTTTTTTAGATATTATATCTATTCCATTAAGTACTAGTACTTATTCATTAACGACTAGTGCTATTCTGTTTAGAATATTCAAAGTGCTTATTCAATTTGTATGCTTATTTATACGCCTGTGAAGAGACGACTCAACGCCGGCGATATGTTATGCCTAAATTAATACATGATTAACTAACTGTATTTTACTATGTACATTTCTGAAATGCACTTTCTGTAAAGCTGCTTTGAGACATTGTGAAAAGCGCTATACAAATAAATTTGAATTGAATTGAATTGAATTAATATTTTCAGAGCAGAAAATTCGATTTTTCTGTTTATTCAATATTGCATCTAAAATGTAAGTGACTTGACGTGTGTGTGTGTGTGTGTGTGTGTGTGTGTGTGTTGTAGGGAGAGAGAGAGAGAGAGAGAGAGAGAGAGAGAGAGAGAGAGAGAGAGAGAGAGAGAGAGAGAGAGAGAGAGAGAGAGAGAGAGAGAGAGAGAGAGAGAGATTATGTCTGTTACAGTGACAAGAGTTTTTAAGCCTTGTCTTTTTGGAATATATATATATATTTTTTTTTTTACATGTGCATACAACCCATGTATTTTAAATGTATTGTTTGCTTTAAATTAAATTAAGATTGTATGTTTGGTAATTGAACCTAAATAAATATAAAAAAGAATGTGCTATATTTCAGATCAAATAATTTGTTTTCCTTCATTTTAATCAACACTAACTTTATTCTCATCTGAATTATAAATAAACTTATTTCTGTATAAAATAATAAATCCTGAATAATCCAGACCAACCAGAGCACACTATTTCTACAACATCATCAGTGCTGAAGCGGGACTACCAGAGCCGTTCGGCAGATAGCGAGCACTGTTTTTCTTTTTTAATCAATAAACTTAAAAATAAACAGATTAGTGCTCTGTTTTGAGGTCAAGAAATTAAAAACCAATCAATATGATGAATGTTTAAAAGATGGCACCGACAGACTGTTTTAAACAGGTTAGATAAATATTTCTTGCTTATTAAACAGTGTGGGTGTGCGTGTGTGTGTGTGTGTGTGTGTGTGTGATGAGAGAGAGGAGAGAGAAGAGAGAGATGAGAGAGAGAGAGAGAGAGAGAGAGAGAGAGAGAGAAGAGAGAGAGAGAGAGAGAGAGAGAAGAGAGAGAGAGAGAGAGATTGTGTCTGTTACAAGAGTTATAAAACCCTTTAAGGCCTTGTCTTTTTGGATATATATCTTTTTTTTTACTAAAAAGAAAATGTGCATATTACAACCCATATATTTTAAATGCATTGTTTGCTTTAAATTAAATTAAGATTGTATGTTTGGTAATTGAACATAAATACATTTAAAATTAATGTGCTATATTTCAGATCAATATATTTGTTTTCCTTCATTTTAATCAACACTAACTTTATTCCCCATCTGAATTATAATAAATAATTTCTGTATAAAATAAAAAATCCCGAATAATCCAGACCAACCAGAGCGCACTATTTCTACAACATCATCAGTGCTGAAGCGGAACTACCAGAGCCGTTCGGCAGATAGCGAGCAGATATTTGATATTTGTGTCATGTCGTGCACAATAACCCTAAAGGCACCAGGGTGGCGATGCCACCAGGCTTTTTTTATAATATATATATATATATATATATATATAAAATATAGCTGCGAGCAGCGATGAAGGGCCAAAGCCGGCGGCACCGCCACCCCCGGTGCCTTTAGGTAACTAAAGGAACCGGGGTTGCGGTGCCACCGGCTTGGGCCCGTAATCGCTGCTCGCAGCTATATTTTATTATTCTTCTTCTTCTAATTATTTTTTTACTACCTTTTGGACACTTTTGGAGGCCTTAAACATGCTCAAAAACTCTTGAAACTTTGCACACATGTCAGAACCCGCGGCCATCAGGCCGGGCTGAAGATGGTACCCGGGCGTGGCAGGGGGGCTTGACAGCGCCCCCTGGAACGGGTCCGAAAACATGGTCCATAAATCAAACACGCTTGCATGTAATAATATGAAACTCGGTACACATGTAGATCTCATCGTTTCATATATACTTCGCACTCTAACTTTTTACCCCAGCCCAACAGGAAGTCGGCTATTTAGGCTTGTTTGGAAAACGCATGCAATGGAATGTGAAGTACTCCTCCTAGAGAATTCAAACACACGGCACGAAACTCGGTCAGCGTGAAGTCAAGACATTGAGGATGAAAGTTTGCGAGGGGATTTTTGATATCTCGAACGGTTTGGCCGTGGCGAGGAAACGAAATTATGGCGAGAAACGTGAAACGGGAAGTGTGTTATAAC
This sequence comes from Chrosomus eos, assembly GCA_036326025.1. Taxonomy (NCBI): domain Eukaryota; kingdom Metazoa; phylum Chordata; class Actinopteri; order Cypriniformes; family Leuciscidae; genus Chrosomus; species Chrosomus eos. Next base: position 14,846,907 of record CM070828.1, on the reverse strand, counting down.
TTCAGCATACATTAACTGATCTTGATGAAACTTCAGCAGTGTGTTTGCTGTAAGAGTCCGATCACATGGATGTGACTATTGTGAGTCAAAGTTTATAGCGCCACCAACTGGCAGCAGGAAGTGTGTCACTTCCAAAATGCTTTGAAATCACCCTCTTATTTTTACCCGATTTGCTTCAAACTTTATGTGTATAATGTAGACACACGGCAGATGTAGACCTGAGAAAGGATTATTGATATCTTAGATACTGTTGCCGTGACAACGCATCAAACTTTAATATTCTTTTTGGATGCTTTTGAGACTCTTAGCATGCCTGAAATTTTGAGTGTGGGGAGGGGGAGGGGGAGTGGGGCTATGTGCCTGCTCTCTGTGTGTGTGTCTGTGAGTGTGGGGAGGGGAGGGGGAGTGGGGCTAGATTAACCATTTCACTGCTGTGTGGTTTGGCCTTCATTAAAAAAGGAAATAAATGTCTTAAGCCTTGTATTTTTAAATACGTTTTTTTTAATAAAGTAAAGGCATATAACAGACATGCTGAATTTAAATTTTTTTAATAAAACATTGTTTTTTATGTTTTTCAAGCCATTTGATTTATGAGGACTTTTGAAATGTCCTCATAAACCACCCATAAGTTGTAATACCAGTGTAATACACATGCCATTATACAAATTTGTGTCCTCATAAAAACACATAACCCAACCCACACACACATCAAATTGACGGTGGGTGGCAATGGTATATTTAAAAGTGTGTGTGTGTGTGTGTGTGTGTGAGAGAGAGAGAGAGAGAGAGAGAGAGAGAGAGAGAGAGAGAGCATAAAAAACAAAAAGTTTGGTTCCGGTAGGTGGTCAGTTGAGGTCAATGGTTCGGTAGGGAATTTTAAATCTGTCATTCACTTGTCTGAGAAAAAAGTTGCTTGTCCGGATTTATTGTAATATCTGCATTGAATGTTGTGGATATTGACTAAGAATATTGAATATTATGTATGTTATCAATCACCCTAAATGCAATACGGTGTTAGCTATATATCTTAAAGTGCGATACTGTCGCATAATAATGTCCCATGAAGGGCATCCCCTCCCCCAATATTATTAAATGTCCTATTAGTGTCTTATTATTCTAAATAATTGAATTTATTGATCAAATTTAGGAATTTAAAATGAAAGATGAAGCATAGGCTACTGTTACCCTAGGTAGGGCTGATCAAATTAAATCATTTACACTGAAAAATTACAATTGCATAAAATAATGTTATGAAATTGATTTAAATGTACAAATAAGAAACAGTGGAAAGAAGTATACTAGGCTAGCCTGGTAATACCATACTCTGCTACTTCACTTTGCTTCGTAGACAGAGTCTGGCATAGCATAATAGAGAAGTGTTTTCTCTCTCGCTAGGGGGCGATTTCTGAAGTTTAAAATCATTGGTTAACCGTAAGCCAATCAGATAAGTTTATTTATGACGTATGTTATGCGCTGGCACAGCCGCATCGAACCACAGACATCATGCATCAAACTCAAATCTATGATCGAACTTCCACCTGCTGTAAACACTTGATGATGCGAGCGAAATACCGGAGTGAACATGGCTGTGAACGACTTTTTTGATCGGTGAGTGATGTAATAGAATGACTGCTGCGCTTTGACAGGGCGCAAACGAGCAGAGAGAGAGAGAGAGAGAGCCGCGGCCACGCGCGCTGCCGCACTCTCTCAGGTCTTCAAACAACACGAGCGCGGTCTTGCTCTCTCTCCCTCGCAAATATTAATCAAAATCAATCGACAAGATAGTTAAAGATCGAAAGATCGCAGTTTCACGTGGAGCATTTGGAGATTTTTAGAGATTAGAGACTCTAGGAACAACATCTCAATGAACAACATCTCAACACTAAATTATAAAGGCCTGTCTCATATAGACGCCTGTCTCAAATACAAGCCAGTGCAGTTAGATGATTTGGACAAATAAAATCCTGGGCTATTATTTGAAGTTTTACGGTATTTAAGACCTGGAAAAGAAAGGAGACACTGACCTGTCAAAAGGCTCCCCAGTTTCTCGCTGACGATCGGCAATAGTTGATAAATTAAACTTTTCCCAAAGGAAGTAGGGCCACAACATCACCTCCATTCAAAATGTTTAATACACACTCTTCTTCTTCGGGCTTCAGTTTGCTAATGCCGGGAATATTCTCCACAACAGAGCGAATTGCATCCGCGTCTCCATATCCGCGGTCGTTTTCGATTTCTCTGACCTAACTCTTAAACTCAGCGCTTAGCGACTACGTCACGGCTCTCAGCCCGCCTTCTGTTCGTTGATTGGCCCGGCTGTTTTCAGGCCGGTGGAAAACAGAAAGATAGGCTGCTATCTCAGACTGACTACAGGAGCAAAATGAAATTAGCGGAAGTAGGAAGTCTGACGTAGTCAGGCTAATACTAGGCTACTTATAAACATAACACTAAATTGCCAATAGGTGGCGGTAGGCGGCCGTATTAATGAGTGAGTCATTTATTCATTCATTCAAACGATTCGTTTAAACGGTTGATTCATTCAAGAATGAGACAGATGTTTAGGAATGGGTCATTGAATCTTTGACTCAACCGAACCGATTCGGGTCAAAATGCTGAATCTTTCAGTAATGAAAACAATGAGTGTTCCTGTGAGATGCGCCGTGGTTCTGCTGTGATTTTTGTTTGGAACTATTTTCGCTGCTGGAACAGAAGAAAAACAGCCAATATTACATCTAAAATGTAAGTGACTAAATTTTAACTGTTTATTGAACTGTTGTAGGAAATCAATGTCACATTTTGATATGGTATTCAGGAAAAATAATTGAGGCTGCTTAACACATATGTTAAAATATAGAAACTCCACATTTAGATTTTTAGAGGCAGTTACAGTATGTTGTTAACTGAGTGTGTGTGTGTGCTGCACTCATATAGATTTCTCCTCGAGAGGCTGCGCGAGCATCAACAGCGCAACCTATTTATTATCCACAATCGATCGCAACAACATACAATAAATGTAATAAAATCAGAATCATTCTCTCGGTTTAGTGATTCCCTAGTTATGTATTTTGTTTGTTATTGATGTTCTAATCAGGCTACTTGACTTGTCCGTTCGGGCAAGTAAAATTCTCTTTTACTTGTCCTTCAAAAATCCATTTGTCCCGGACAAGCGGACAAGTTAGACGGGCTCTGGAGATACGAAGTCTCTATTTTCATGCTACTAGTACTTATTTTTTAGAAATTAGTATCTATTCCATTAAGTACTAGTACTTATTCATTAGCGACTAGTGCTTATTCTGTTTAGAATATTCAAAGTGTTTATTCAATTTGTATGCTTATTTATATTTTCAGAGCAGAAAATTCGATTTTTCTGCTCATTCAATATTGCATCTAAAATGTAAGTGACTTGACGTGTGTGTGTGTGTGTGTGTGTGTGTGTGTGTGTGTGTGTGTGTGTGTGTGTGTGTGTGTGTGTGTGTGTGTGTGTGTGTGTGTGTGTAAGAGAGAGAGATATTGTGTATGTTACAGTGACAAGAGTTTTTAAGCCTTGTCTTTTTGGATATATATATGTATATATATATATATATATATATATATATATATATATATATATATATATATATATATATATATATAATATATATATATATATATATATATTTTTTTTTTTTTTAATGGGCATACAACCCATGTATTTTAAATGTATTGTTTGCTTTAAATTAAATTAAGATTGTATGTTTGGTAATTGAACCTAAATAAATGTAAAATGAATGTGCTATATTTCAGATCAATATATTTGTTTTCCTTCATTTTAATCAACACTAACTTTATTCTCATCTGAATTATAAATAACTTATTTCTGTATAAAATAATAAATCCTGAATAATCCAGACCAACCAGAGCACACTATTTCTACAACATCATCAGTGCTGAAGCGGGACTACCAGAGCCGTTCGGCAGATAGCGAGCAGATATTTTGTGTCACGTTGTGCACAATAACCCTAAAGGCACCAGGGTGGCGGTGCCACCGGCTTTATATATATATATATATATATATATATAATATATATATATATATATATATATATATATATATATATATAGCTGCGAGCAGCGATGAAGGGCCAAAGCCGGCGGTACCGCTACCCTGGTGCACCAGGGTGGCGGTGCCACCGGCTTGGGCCCGTAATCGCTGCTCGCAGCTATATTTATATATATATATATATTTTTATACTTCTAATTTAAAAAAAGAAATTGAACAGAAGTAGCCTAATTTAGGGAAGATTTTTTTAAGAAACTAAATATATAAAGATACAAAATATAGTTTTGGGTATAGGACCTATGCTACTTTATAAAGATGATGTATACTTATTTAGAATGCTGAGAATTACAGCTTTTAATGCAATAATTTTTTTGAGAAAGCAAGAATCCCCTGTTTTAAATGAGTGATTTAGTTTCTAAATTACATTATGGAGAGGATAACATTAAATTAAGAACAAATGTATACATTTTGAAAAGATATGTGCAACTCTAAAATCAAAGAATATTCCATAAAATAAAGGAATATATATTGGCCTACATTAACTACATTTTTATGTAACCTTACCTTTTTTAGTTATTTGTTATTTTATTTATTTAATTATTTAATATTGAATATTTGATATTTAAATAATATTACTTGAATAACTATTAGGAATTATGTGTCATTCCTTATAAGAGTTTGATATATGTGAATGTTATATTTTTATTAATATTTATTTATTGTTTTATTTATATGTATGTGTTGGTATTATCACAAAAGAAAAAAAGTAGAAGGAAAAATAAGGAATATTTATTGGGGGAAAATATGATGTCTTTAAAGGAACTGTCCCAAAAGCATCGTAAGCCTAAGTTGATCGTAAAAACGATTGTACGACTGATCTTAATATTATGGTCTGTTTCCCAAAAGCATCGTAACTTAAGTACAGTGTTGGGAGTAACGCGTTACAAAAGTAATGCATTACAGTAACATATTACTTTTTGCTGTAACGCAGTAGTGTAAGGCATTACTAATCAATTTTCAGTAATATTTTACTCGGTACATGTTCAGTAAGGCTTGCGTTACAAGTTACAACAGACTTTTAGTTTTAATTGTAAAAAAAAAAAAAAAAAAAATAGCCTACACAGCAAGACCGCGAGACAAGCAGGCTAAATTACCTGTTTGTGGTAAGTCAATAGCCGCGTGTGGTGTCCAAGTCTGTTAATAAAAACTATATGGCAGCGTCTTATATATTTTTATAGCGATTTATTTTTTACAGGAGTGCCGTGAGGTATGATTTCGGCCTCTGTGCTCGCGCTGGCCAGTGGAGAAGCGGCTAATGGTGAAGATGGCATGAAGAAGACTGTCCATTCGCGAGATAGACATATGCGCATTAGGCTATTCGTTCTGTGTTTTCTTTCTAAACAGTTAGGCTATGTTTATTTGGTGTTTTTCATGTTTTCATCACGCAATCATGTTTTTGATGCGGTGGTGACGCGTTCATTTAAGGGCAGCGGCGCTGCCGATAGCACCTAAAGGCTGATTTATAGTTCTGCGTCGTTGTCTGCGTTGAAGCGCAAGAGCTGTCACAAAGAACCGGCAAAAGCAATGATTATGAATATGTCAAATATAGCAAGGAGACATTTTACTTGTTTATTAATAAAGGCAGGATGAAGTTGACGATGCTGACTCGCGATCTTCGCAGTAGGAGTGCGCCAGAGAGAAATGCACATTTCATTTCATAAGCAGAGAGCAGTCTGTTTTCTTTCGTTTTGAATTGTTCTGTTTTACAAGTAGACATTTCAATATACATAATATTTTTCAGGTCCGTGAATAGGCTAACTTATGCGCTGAGTTTCGGTTCATTTAAGAGTGAATTGTCCTCCGTGTCCTGATTAGGCCTATTTATAATCGTCTGCTATATTTAACCTACTTCTTATTTATATTTTGGTTTATAATTGGTTGATGAAACATAGATTAAAATTAAGATACAATTAATACAAAACGAAATTCACTTTAAAGAAAGGCTTTGTGTCTTCTGTGTAAGGTCTCTGTGGAAGTTTTAAAGCAGTCTTTTAGTGCCGCTTCAGAGCGCTCGCGTCCGTAACGGAGAACTGTCACGTCTGTAACATTGTTTTTTCCTCATAAATGCGAACATGAAAAATAAAATAAAATTTATATTTTATGTTCTGTCTGTGGAGAGCCAACCCTTCTTCATCCGATTTGCGCAGTGTAATTCACAAAATTACAACAACAAAAATCGTTGTCTCCTAAAAGTTAAAGATTTTTTTTTGTCACGCATGACTGTCTATTTCCTTAAATATAAGGACGCGCGCGCCCACTCTCTCATGTCTTCAAACAATACGAGCGCTGTCTTGCTCTCTCTCCCTCTCGCATATTAATCAAAATCAATCAACAAGATAGTAAAAGACCGCGGTTTCACGTGGATCATTTGGAGATTTTTAGAGATTAGAGACTCAAGGAACAACATCTCAATGAACAACATCTCAATACTAAATTATAAAGGCCTGTCTCATATAGACGTCTGTCGCAAATACAAGCCGGTGCAGTTAGACGATTTGGGCAAATAAAAGCCCGGGCTATTATTTGAAGTTTTAAGGTATTTAAGACCTGGAAAAGAAAGGAGACACTGACCTGTCAAACGCCTGCCCAGTTTCTCGCTGACGATCGGCAATAGTTGATAAATTAAACTTTTCCCAAAGGGAGTAGGGCCCTCAGAAAGAAAAGTACCCGAAAGCAGGTACAGGTACAACTTTTACACAGTGGAAAAGCAAAGAAAGGCAAGTCAAGTCAAGTCAAGTCAAGTCAAGCTGGTACGGTGTAGTGGAAAAGCACCATAAGATCTTATAAGATGTATATAAGAGTCAAAACAGCACCAGGAGATCTACTGCAATGAGGTGGCGGTTACGACGCCTGTACCGAACTGTAATGTGTGACCTTTGATGAGCAAAAAAGGTGTGTTTGACCATTCTGTCCTTTTTACGGTTGCATCTTGAGACATCACATCCTGTTGTTGCTTTGTTTAGATGTCTTTGGTCTGTGTTGCATTCATATTTCAGTGAAACCACACCAGAGTTCATTTGGAAGAGGACCGAGTCCCCTTGAAAAGGTGGATCTTCGTCCGCTTGTTTAGTGTGCACAAGGGATGGCAGCATTCACACTTATTCAAATGAATGACAGAGCAAATTTGTTTGAATCTAACTAAACATACCAAGTGTGAACACTCCAAAAAGTGCAGTGAGATAAACACCACTCTTGTACAATAACATCACCTCATTAGTGCTTTAGTGCTTTAAAAGCCATTTTTAAACCAAGTTTAGGAAAGGAGACTCTCACTCACTCAGGACACTGGCTGTAGACTCTGATGTCATCTGAACATTCATGGGCATCACATACTCTATAGTGAAGCAGCGACCCTTCTCCTCTCCTTGAAAAAAAAAACAAACAAACAAAACGTACTCGGTAACTAATGGTCCCCTGAGAGTAGGGAACGAGTATTGCGTAGCTATACGCAGTGGGGGGAAACTCTTTTCCTCAGATTATTGAAGCTTTTATGTAAAACGCATTGCAGCTGCACAGCGAGCACAGTGAGAGACTGACTCACTCATTGGCTGTGCTGCAGCAACTGCACATCCAAAGGCAAAGGCACCAACCAGCTATCAGCGCGTAGACACATGTCAGAAAGCCTATAAAGGGAACCCAAATTCGCCATTATAGCAGGTTTAAATCGACTGAAGCAACAACTTGCCATGTTACTACAGTGCGGCAGGCTACGCAATACTCGTTCCCTACTCTAAGGGAACCGAGGTTACGTTAGTAACCGAGTACATTCCCTTTCGAGAACGGTCACTTTGTGACTTATATATATATATATATATATATATATATATATATATATATATATATATATATATCATATTATATATATATATATATATCATATATACCAGATACCCTCGGGTCTGATTTTATATGATGGACCAAAAAAACAGCCAAAGGGATAGGGAGGGATAGCAAGGGATAGTGTGCTTATGAACAGTGACCTGACACATAGATGAGACTGGATCTTGTAGAGTAGGGAAAGGACCTTCGCCTGCAGGGAAGGGACCTCCATATTATAGAACCTCACAAATGTGGAGGGCGAGGACCAAACGGTCGCCGCACAAATGTCCTGAATAGTAAAACCAGAGGACCACGCCCATGATGAGGCCATACCTCTGGTTGAGTGGGCTCTAGTGCATATAGGGCAAACCTGACCCGCCGAGGCATATGCCAAGGAAATGGCATCCACTATCCATTTTGACAGCCTCTGCTTCGTGACTGGAGATCCTTTGGATCGCCCACCGAAGCAGACAAAGAGCTGTTTTGACTGTCTATAGGACGCAGGGCGCTCCAAATAGACCTTCAAAGCTCTAACAGGGCAAAGCGGATTAGCCTCCCCATCCTCATCGGCAGGGGGAAGAGCTAATAATGTAATCACCTGTGCTCTAAACGGTGTTGAGAGCACCGTAGGAACATAGCCATGTCTGGGTTTGAGAGTAACTTTGGAGTCACCTATTCCAAACTCCAAACTTGAGGGGCTCACAGAGAGCGCCTGCAGATCTCCCACTGCAGTTGATGCCAGTGCCAGCAGGAGAGCAGTCTTCAGCGATAGTGGTATAAGATCAACCGCCTGAAGCGGCTCAAATGGAGGACCCCTCAGGGCCCCCAGGATCATGGAGAGGTCCCAAGATGGTCCAGAAGCATCCTCCTGACCACCTTAAGGAACCGTATGACCAAATCATTTCTTCCTAATGATTGACCAGCCACTGGAGCATGATAAGCTGCTATGGCTGTCACATATACTTTGAGCATGGATGGGGAACGGCCCACGTCTAACAGCTCCTGTAGGACAGAGAAAATCACTGATACCTCACATGACTGAGGTTCCAAGTGTCTAAGCGAGCACCAGCCGGAGAACACTGACCATTTCAGAGCATAGAGACGCCTGGTAGATGGGACTCTGGCCTCAGTAATCGTGATGCTCAGTAGATCTCTTCTCAGAGGGACCGGCCATGGGGCTTTGTCCACCATCTGAACCAGCTCTGGAAACCACGGTTTGGACTTCCAGAGGGGGGCCACTAGGAGGACTGGGCATCCCAGTTCCCTGACCCGTTTGATGGCCTGAGGGATCATGGAAATGGGGGGAAACGCAATCAATGGACGGCTGGGCCTTGGCAATTGATATATGCCACCACTGACATGTTGTCCGTGGACGTGACTAAGGGTGTATCAACATGGTGTCTTTTGAGGACCTTTGTGATGTCCTTTGACAGGATGTGGTGTCCTTTGAGGCTCGACAGAAATGCTTTCAGGGCCAAACAAACTGCTTTCATTTCCAAACAGTTGATATGCAAGCTGTGCTCCGCGCTCGACCAGAGGCCCCAACCCAGGTTGGAAGCGTCTGTAAAAAATACTTTCCTCCTGGAGGCCACACCCATGGCCACACCCTTGTGGTACCGATTCTGAGCCCACCAGGAAATCAGGATTCGTAAACAGCCGTGATTCACCATATTGTGAATGCTCCCCGAGCGCCATGCGTGGGCTGGCACCCAGCGTTTAAACCAGTGGCCGCATATGCAGTAAACCCAAGTGGAGTACTGGCGATGCGGCCTCCATGAAACCGAGAAGTTTCTTGAACTTTTTGATTGGTGTGCCCGTGCCCGCTTTGAAGGAGGCTGTCAGCTGATGTATAGAGAGTGCGCGCTCTGGAGTGAGCCGCACTCTCATAATTATAGAGTCTATAACTGTGCCCAGGAAGATAATACTCTGACTGGGATTTAGTTTGCTCTTTGACAAATTGGCCGAGGATTAAATCTCTGTGTTTCAAAAGTTCGGCTCTCGACTGCGCCAGTTGCCAAAATAATATCTCAGAGGAGAAAGCGCCGCGTCCAAGGCAAAAACCTTTGCGGCTAGAGTTTGATACATATTCGCGAGACTCGAGCCGTCTCTTTCTACCCTCGCTGCTAGGAGGTCTTCGGAGGCCTAGGGTCCAACAAAATGCTGGGTCAGGGTCCCTGGCGCCGAGGCAACGGGTAGCGCTTAGCTGGCCGTGAATGGCGGTGGGTATCAGCTGCAGCCGTGCGGCAGGCCTGACAGACTTTGTAGGCTGAGGAGAAGGCTGCGAGGATCTGGGCCTACTCTACGCTGAGCTCGAGCACTAGAATAGGAAGTGTCTCATGGCCCGAGACGACTTCTGAGCTTTGGTGAACCTCTCCGAAAGCCCCTTCACCACCGGGTCAAAGAGCCTGGAACTGTAAATGGGCGTGTCAAAGAAAACAGTCCTGTTCACCTCCTTAATGTCGGTGAGGTTGAGCCACAGGTGGCACTTGAGCACGACGAGGCTAGCCATGCTCCTCCTGATAGCCTGTGCTGTAGCCTTGGTAGCACGCAAGGCTAGGTCCGTGGCGCTCCTGAGGTTGCGGAAGGCCTCAGGCTCCGGGCCAGCCTCGTCCATCGACTGGCCATTGTGTGCAGGGCCGAAGCAGCCTGGCCTGAAGCAGCGAATGTTCGAAAGAGTGGCCGAGGATAGGTTTCCCCCCACCTGAAAACAGGACCAGTGATGGTGTCCGAGCTGGAGAAATTGAAGCACGCGGGGTCGTGGCCGCGAGAGCTGAGGTGTTCCGGCACAGCTTGTTCAAGTGAGTGGCCGAGGATAGGTTTCCCCCCACCTGAAAACAGGACCAGTGATGGTGTCCGAGCTGGAGAAATCGAAGCACGCGGGGTCGTGGCCAGCGTGGGCTCGCTAACATCCATGCTCTCATGCTGCCTAGACATTTGAATCAACGCTTGTTCGAATCCTTTGCTGTAATAAATAACAGGTAATCAACAGGATATAGTGCTGATGATTGCCGGATGGCCACTGGAGAAATTCGACAGGAGAGAGCGGCTTCCAGGAGAGTGAAGGCGCAGTTCGCAGTGTGGGAGGCTCGTTCTGGCAAAGAAGGCTTGTTTCCACGCCGATAGCTTCAAATTGATCCGGAGGACACAGAGACAAAAGTTGTCGCTGAAGTAGAGAAAATCTGCTATAATGGAGAATTTGGGTTCCCTTTATAGGCCCTCTGACGTGTGTCTATGCACTGATAGCTGATTGGCGCACACGCCTTCACCATTGGATGTGCAGTTGCTGCAGCACAGCCAATGAGTGAGCCAGTCTCTCACTGTGCTCGCTGTGCAGCTGCAATGCATTTTACATTAAAGTTTTAATAATCGGAAGAAAAGAGTTTCCCCCCACTGCGTATAGCTACACAATACGAAGTGACCGTTTTCAAAAGGGAACCATGAACATTGCTACCTGTAAAGAAAGCAAAAAATTATCATACAATCATCATACTCGTTTTAAGTCATGTCATTAGATAACAGAAGAGGTTTTATTTGGGGGGGGGGGGATGCTTTTATTTATTTATTCCTGTCAAACGATTTAAATATTTAATCGTGATTAATCGCATTAATGCCATAATTAACTTGCGATTAATCACAATTAATCACACTTTTTTATCTATTCTAAATGTCCCTTGATTTCTTTTTGTCCCATTATTTTTTCTCATTTTAATGCTCTTATCAACATGGAAAAGTGGATCTGCAGTAAGTTTGTTCTTAGCTGTGGTATCATGTGCTTCTGTCTGAAGTCATCCATTGTAGAGTTTAGATCGGGCCCAAAAAAATCAAGCCCGACCCTACCCGAGCCCGTGCACATTGTGTAGCCTGGCCCGACCCGACACATTAAAGTCCCTGTAAAGGCAATTAAAAAAAAAAACGTAAGAAACGTTAGAAATGTATAGCTAAAACATATTACAAAGACTGTGAACTATGAAGTACTGAATTGTGGAGTTAGATCGTTAAACAGTTTTTCACCATTGCTAGATTCCGGATTTTCTGGGCGGGGCTAAAACAGGGCTCGATGATGCACTGGAGCCCTTGAGCTCCTGGACACGCCTCAACTTGATGACGCACTGGAGCCACTGAGGCTGGCCACTCCCCTAACAATATTAAAGGGGTCATATAATGGTACATGCACTTTTACAAGTTGATTGTAGTGAAATGTGTGTTTGCAGTGCCTGTACACAACCATCATATAATGATAAAAATCCATCCAGTGTTTTTGTTTTAATCTCCTTATATGTTTTCCCCTGCCTCAAATTGAGCCGTTCGTTTTTGTGACGTAGATAAAACCGATGCCCCTCCCACGATTGTCAATCATAGTACGTGCGGTCATTGTTGATACATAATGTGTTGTTGTATTGTTGTGTTATTGTTATGTATTGTTGATACATAATTGATACTGGAGCACTAGAGCAGAATGGAGTAAGCGAAGTGGTGTTCTGTTCTTGGGTGCAATAAGGAACACAGCAGTCACTTTAATGTTCCTAAATCCGAACCACTGAATACGCAGTGGCTGAGTTTGTTTTCGAAGGGAATATTCCCCACGATCAACGTCAATGCTTTCATGTTTGCGCGAATCATTTCTCACCAGACTGCTTTAAAAACGAGGGTCAGTATAAAGCTAGTTTTGCTAAGAAGCTGCTCCTGAAAAAAGGATCGGCACCAACTCTTCATGTTCCTGCTGCACCTCCAGAAGAACTGAAGTGAGTGTAACGTTTTATTAACCTTTATATTCATATTTATATTAATCTTTGCAAATCGCTTACACGCTTCACGATGAATGCGGCTAAGGTTTACACTCAGGGTACATTACAGCATGTTTTCTATGTACGAAGTTCTCAATATAATTCATAATCCCATGTTTATAATGAACAACGCGTTATGGTTATTGTGTTATTGTGTTACAATCGGTGTACGCACAGAACAGAGGGGCGGGGTGAGCAAAGCTCATTATCATTTAAAGGCACATGCACTTAAACGGCGTGCTGACAACAGAGCTATTTTTTAGCCAGGTAAAATAAGTGTTTTCTTACAATACTAATAAGAATATTTAAAGTATATTACAAACTTTTAATTTAGACCCTAAAGAATCATATTAGCTTGTACAAAAATGGCATTATATGACCCCTTTAATACCGGTAGAGCACATTCACATCAGTTTGCCGCTCAATTGCGAGTTACTGTCAGTACTATTATTAGTTACTACAGCCTACAGTTTGCGAGTTAGCTATGCCTTCGTCACGGAAATGCATACTACCTGGATGCGATCATGTACCTTGTGTGCTTATGTTATAATTATAGTAGGTAGTCCACAGTAACCCTACTGCTGCTGTAGCTGTGACAGTTGAGTGTGGCGACGGCAGCTTTCCCGCGAGTGGGCGTGGTTTCAGCGCAGCCAGCGGACACGCTCCTGGACACGCCTCAACTTGATGACGCACTGGAGCCACTGAGGCTGGCCACTCCCCTAACAATATTAAAGGGGTCATATAATGGTACATGCACTTTTACAAGTTGATTGTAGTGAAATGTGTGTTTGCAGTGCCTGTACACAACCATCATATAATGATAAAAATCCATCCAGTGTTTTTGTTTTAATCTCCTTATATGTTTTCCCCTGCCTCAAATTGAGCCGTTCGTTTTTGTGACGTAGATAAAACCGATGCCCCTCCCACGATTGTCAATCATAGTACGCGCGGTCATTGTTGATACATAATGTGTTGTTGTATTGTTGTGTTATTGTTATGTATTGTTGATACATAATTGATACTGGAGCACTAGAGCAGAATGGAGTAAGCGAAGTGGTGTTCTGTTCTTGGGTGCAATAAGGAACACAGCAGTCACTTTAATGTTCCTAAATCCGAACCACTGAATACGCAGTGGCTGAGTTTGTTTTCGAAGGGAATATTCCCCACGATCAACGTCAATGCTTTCATGTTTGCGCGAATCATTTCTCACCAGACTGCTTTAAAAACGAGGGTCAGTATAAAGCTAGTTTTGCTAAGAAGCTGCTCCTGAAAAAAGGATCGGCACCAACTCTTCATGTTCCTGCTGCACCTCCAGAAGAACTGAAGTGAGTGTACGTTTTATTAACCTTTATATTCATATTTATATTAATCTTTGCAAATCGCTTACAACGCTTCACGATGAATGCGGCTAAGGTTTACACTCAGGGTACATTACAGCATGTTTTCTATGTACGAAGTTCTCAATATAATTCATAATCCCATGTTTATAATGAACAACGCGTTATGGTTATTGTGTTATTGTGTTACAATCGGTGTACGCACAGAACAGAGGGGCGGGGTGAGCAAAGCTCATTATCATTTAAAGGCACATGCACTTAAACGGCGTGCTGACAACAGAGCTATTTTTTAGCCAGGTAAAATAAGTGTTTTCTTACAATACTAATAAGAATATTTAAAGTATATTACAAACTTTTAATTTAGACCCTAAAGAATCATATTAGCTTGTACAAAAATGGCATTATAATGACCCCTTTAATACCGGTAGAGCACATTCACATCAGTTTGCCGCTCAATTGCGAGTTACTGTCAGTACTATTATTAGTTACTACAGCCTACAGTTTGCGAGTTAGCTATGCCTTCGTCACGGAAATGCATACTACCTGGATGCGATCATGTACCTTGTGTGCTTATGTTATAATTATAGTAGGTAGTCCACAGTAACCCTACTGCTGCTGTAGCTGTGACAGTTGAGTGTGGCGACGGCAGCTTTCCCGCGAGTGGGCGTGGTTTCAGCGCAGCCAGCGGACACGCTCCTGGACACGCCTCAACTTGATGACGCACTGGAGCCACTGAGGCTGGCCACTCCCCTAACAATATTAAAGGGGTCATATAATGGTACATGCACTTTTACAAGTTGATTGTAGTGAAATGTGTGTTTGCAGTGCCTGTACACAACCATCATATAATGATAAAAATCCATCCAGTGTTTTTGTTTTAATCTCCTTATATGTTTTCCCTGCCTCAAATTGAGCCGTTCGTTTTTGTGACGTAGATAAAACCGATGCCCCTCCCACGATTGTCAATCATAGTACGCGCGGTCATTGTTGATACATAATGTGTTGTTGTATTGTTGTGTTATTGTTATGTATTGTTGATACATAATTGATACTGGAGCACTAGAGCAGAATGGAGTAAGCGAAGTGGTGTTCTGTTCTTGGGTGCAATAAGGAACACAGCAGTCACTTTAATGTTCCTAAATCCGAACCACTGAATACGCAGTGGCTGAGTTTGTTTTCGAAGGGAATATTCCCCACGATCAACGTCAATGCTTTCATGTTTGCGCGAATCATTTCTCACCAGACTGCTTTAAAAACGAGGGTCAGTATAAAGCTAGTTTTGCTAAGAAGCTGCTCCTGAAAAAAGGATCGGCACCAACTCTTCATGTTCCTGCTGCACCTCCAGAAGAACTGAAGTGAGTGTAACGTTTTATTAACCTTTATATTCATATTTATATTAATCTTTGCAAATCGCTTACACGCTTCACGATGAATGCGGCTAAGGTTTACACTCAGGGTACATTACAGCATGTTTTCTATGTACGAAGTTCTCAATATAATTCATAATCCCATGTTTATAATGAACAACGCGTTATGGTTATTGTGTTATTGTGTTACAATCGGTGTACGCACAGAACAGAGGGGCGGGGTGAGCAAAGCTCATTATCATTTAAAGGCACATGCACTTAAACGGCGTGCTGACAACAGAGCTATTTTTTAGCCAGGTAAAATAAGTGTTTTCTTACAATACTAATAAGAATATTTAAAGTATATTACAAACTTTTAATTTAGACCCTAAAGAATCATATTAGCTTGTACAAAAATGGCATTATATGACCCCTTTAATACCGGTAGAGCACATTCACATCAGTTTGCCGCTCAATTGCGAGTTACTGTCAGTACTATTATTAGTTACTACAGCCTACAGTTTGCGAGTTAGCTATGCCTTCGTCACGGAAATGCATACTACCTGGATGCGATCATGTACCTTGTGTGCTTATGTTATAATTATAGTAGGTAGTCCACAGTAACCCTACTGCTGCTGTAGCTGTGACAGTTGAGTGTGGCGACGGCAGCTTTCCCGCGAGTGGGCGTGGTTTCAGCGCAGCCAGCGGACACGCCCCTAGCGTTTGAGAGCAGAGACTATTGCTCATTTTTTCAAGATTTTGATAGCTTATTTTATGTACTTGCCGGCTTTTTTTTATCATTCAAATTTGGCTGGGTGACTAATAACACATTTTTCTGTGGTGTGACAAACTCAGAACACATACTTAATTTTGACTTTACAGGGACTTTAACTGTAATTATTAGCCCGAGCCCGATTTAAACCCGATCATTATTAATACGTGGGTTGTTATAACTGACGTTCTCAACTACTTTCTATGTTACTTTCTCCCGCCCGCAACAGTTATGTTTTGTCCCGCTCCCGCCCGCAAATAGACTTTTTCTGAAGGCCACCTCCAAATACTTTCAAGTTAGCCTATGTGCCGCCATCCTACACATCAGCATAAATGCTCCTGATAAATTATTTGTTATTAAAGCATTAACACACAAACCACTGTCTGTTATAACAAAGCAAGCAGTTACTGCGTGCATTGTTTGGCATGACTGAATGTGCGCAAAGTGCGCTCACATAATAATTCCTAAAAAGCTGACATCAGTTCATCGCAATCTCACACATCTCTGTTATTATCAATGAAGCTGACTGCACAGTGAATCTTTCATAATATATACACTTTATTTGTTATAATTAGAGGATTTGCCAGCATACAGAATTCAGCACTGAACAAAAAGTTAGTTTTGAGCGGTGAGGGGAGTCTATCGTAAATGCTTCTGATTGACCATTGCGTTCAAGAAATCAGCACATATGTCTATGATTGGCTACATCGCTTAACGCTGCAAACATGTCATAAATAGAAACTCTGGCCTGTGAATCGTTTCTATTTTGTTTTAGTTGTTATTGTTGCTTTTCTGCAACATATGAATAAAAATTGTATTCGTTTTTATGTTTTATTCATAGATATTTCTAATTTGCGGGAGTCCCGCGAATCGTTTTATTTTCCCTCAACCCGCACACACAGGGTGAGTGCATTACCGCCCGCGCACGTACTCAACCATCAAATCTAGTCCTGTGCCGCACTCTATAGGGCTTGGGTGCCATCTTGATAGCTAAGCGAATGTAAACAAACAGCAAGTCGAACGAGGAGAAGCGGAGTTGAGAGAAAGAAAAGAAAAGAAATAAATATGTAAAAATCCCTAAAAGGATGTAGAATATACCGGGATACGTTATAGGGAAGCCAGGGACCGGTGTAACAGCATTAGGTATTAAAATTAGCTCAAATGATATATAGGGAATTTTAATAATTAATCATGAATATGATTAATATATTGCATATTACAGTTAAATTATCGAAGTTGAAAATAGATCGATTGTATATATAAATGATCAATCACAACGACTTATAATTCCTCATTCATCTATCAATGGTCCCTTTCCAGATCGATTATATGAGATAACCTTTAATGGAATTAATTTAGCTATCGAACAATCTGTTTGTCCAGCAAACGGCCGTAAGATTAACTTATCAACTTCTCAACAAAGTTATCCCTTCTTATAAACTCCAAGAAATATCAATTTTCTGGCCGTGAACATTAATTTTCCTGTGTTTATAAGATTAAACTACTCAACGTAGTCAAAAATAAAAGCTTTTGTAGCTAGGATCAACATCTCATTGACATTTTAGACAGAAGCAATCAAGAGTGGCTTTAATAATTGGACTAATGATACATCGAACTACAATTCACACAGAATGTATATACACCCGAAACAAACAAAACGAAAAACATTACAAACACGAATTTAAAATAGGATGCGAGAGAGAGGGGGGGAGAGAGAGAGAGAGAGAGAGAGAGAGAGAGAGAGAGAGAGGGGAGAGAGAGAGAGAGAGAGAGAGAGAGAGAGAGAGAGACCTCAGAACAGTTCCGAACACCTCAGAACAGTTCCGAAGCTACAAGGGATTAGAGTCGCATGTGCAGTTCACTAATGGATGGGTTCAGGAGCTGCAGATCATAAAGCCGACAAACAGTGGGAACACAGTAATCTGGACAAAGGTAAGCTGTGCTCCACCTAGCTGCTAGTTTAGTAACTGTTAGTGCTAACAACCATTCACACATGTACTTTTAACTATGTGTTTCAAAAGTGTAGTTTTCCGGGTTTCTCACGTATTTTGAGCTCTTTTCCCGCTGTCTTCATCATGAATTCGACTTAAGCTATACAAATTAATATTCAGATGTTATGTTATACTTTACTGTCGTATATATAAATGGCATTTATATGTCATGTATACACATTACTGAGGGTTGAGGTAAATGTTTGGTTCTCTTACGAGAGTATCTCTCGTACTGCGTAATATCATACGCTATGGGGAAAACTCTTTTCCTCGAGATATTGAAGCCAAAAATTATCCTTAATTTTTAAAAATGCAAAACGCTTTGCATCAGCAAGCAGACAAGGGCGAGACAGCTCGCGCGCCCATTGGCTGCCTTGCTGGAAAAGCTGCAGCCTATCGAGTGAGGCACTGCATGACGTAATGACGAATGGGGGCGCTTCGCGCCCATTTCGTCATGTCCCGCCAGTACAGGTGTGGTCTCGCCCTATAAATACCCCCTCGATAGCTGTATTTCCTCTGATTTTTCTACTCTTCACGCGAAGCTCACGCATCGCTGGATCCAGAGTGAGAAGCCGCGCCGTTGACTTGTAGCCTTATCAGCGGGACGTGCCATCTTCTGAAGTCGCTGGCCCAGCCGCCTTCAACCGCCGTACCTTCTGCCCATGGTGACTCTGAGGACTCGCCTGGCGTCGTTCTCTGAGCCCGCGTCCCAGCCTTCTGTGCCGCACCGCAAGAAGCGTCGCGCCCAGCGCGCTCCCGAGCCTTCTCCAGCCCGCCAAAGCTCGCCGGTTCGCCCGCCTGCTTCGCCGGCTTCACTTGAGTCGCTCCCGGACGGACAGCGCCCGCCGTCTGCCGCCGCTTCCGCTCCCGAGTTGGACGAACCTGCTGAGGTATGCTCTCTTGTGGCTTCTGATAGCGAGGATTGGGCGAGCTCTGTGGACCTCCCCCCCGCTGACGTGTCTAGCCAACCCTCTGGAAAGAGACCCGGCATTGAGGCTGAGCTGATGCGTCTGCTCACCCAGGCCGTGGAGTGCATCGGCCTCGAGTGGGAGGCGCCTACGTTGCCGCCGCGCAACAGACTCGACGGGCGCTTTCTCAAAAAGGACGAAGCCCCGTCTAGGTCTAGGGCCGCCCCCTTCCTCCCTGAGCTCCACGACGAAGTCGCCAAGTCATGGACCGCCCCTTTCTCCGCCAGGCTGCGCACTTCCACCTCTGCGGCTTTTTCCTCTGTCGTCGGCGCGGGAGATAAAGGATATCTCTCCATTCCTCCTGTGGAGGCGGTGGTCACGTCGCATCTCTGCCCGCCCTCTGCGGGACGGCGCGCGCAGACGACGCTTCCTTCCAAAGCCTGCCGGGTGACGTCATCGCTGCACGGGCGCGCTTACACAGCCGCTGGACAGGCGGTCTCAGCGCTGCATACTATGGCGGTCTTGCAGATTTACCAGGCTGACCTTCTCCTTAAATTGGACGAGGAAGGGCCGGGTACTGTCAGTGTGGCGGATTTACGAGGCGCTACGGACCTTGCTCTACGCGCCGCTAAAGCCGCTGCTCAGGCCATGGGGCGGAATATGGCCTCTCTCACCGTTGCTGAGAGACATCTGTAGTTGACGCTGTCTGAGATGACGGAAGCTGAGCGCTCTGTATTCCTCGACGCGCCCATCTCCCCTGCGGGCCTCTTCGGATCTGCCGTCAAAGATTTCGCGGACAGATATTCTGAGGTGCAGAAGACTTCGCAGGCCATGAAGCACTTCCTCCCGAAGCGCTCAAGCTCCGCTGCAGGTCGCTCTAAGCAGCCGTCTGCTCGCAGCTCGCAGCCTCGGCCTGCATCGCCCGCATCCGCCGCTACACAGCGCCGCCAGGCCCGGGATCAGAGACCGCGCTCTCGCTCTGCTGGACGCCGCCCCGCTCAGCGCGGGCCCCGGCCGAAGATTGAGCTCAAGCCCGAGGCCTCGAAGCTTTCCTAGCCACTCTAGGAAAGCGACGGTGTTCGGATCCCGCTGCGGCCGGTTCCCCACCGAAACGATTCGCTCGTTCAGTTCCTTGCGATGTGACTGTGCCAGTGTATTTAGCAGCGAAGCAGCCGGTGTCTCAGCCCGCTTGCCTGCACACAAAAGCCGTTTTTATGGCTACCCAGATAAATCCAATAAAGAGTGTATTTTCTGGTATACCGGCCAAGGCCGATGGTGTTATGAGTGTTGTAAGAATGCCCACGCCCCAGTGCCCATTCCCACACCCAGACACAGCCCGCCACGGTGCGAGGCTAGCACACATAAATCTGACTCAGGTCGATTGTGCAGACAATGTAGTGAATGCGCCCATACAATGCCCGCTCACGCTACATGCCGCGTGTCCCTTGGTTTCTGTAAAAACGAAACCAACACACAGTCTATCGGCTCCGACCGAAAGCGTGTACAGTGCAGTAGATGTGCCCGTAAGTTTGCGCCCACATCCCCCCGCAAGCACGCCGAATCCTACGGGATTCGCCCCGCTCACTCTCGCTGTGCGTCCCGCCATAGAGAATTTGAGCGCGGCCAGGCTGCCCGCTGTGTTCAGCGCGCCCCCCGCCTCGAACGCTGTAAACACGGCGTTGTGTTCCCAGGGTACCGGGGCTCTCGAGCCGTTGCCTGGTCACGGCCAGAGCCCGGTCTGCATTCTACCTCTAGCTATTCACGCAGAAGCGTGGTCAAAGCTACCCGGGGTATCAGACTGGGTGCTGAACACTATAAAGAGAGGCTACTCGCTACAATTCGCATGACGTCCCCGCCGTTATACGGCACACGTCGAGACTACGGTGAGAAACGAAGTATCTCATCTACTTCGAGCCGAGATAGCGAAACTGCTGAGCAAGGGGGCCATAGAGCCCCTTTCTCAGGCTCAGAGCGAAGGGGGCTTATACAGCAGATATTTTCTGGTACCGAAAAAAGATGGGGGCTTCAGACCCATTCTAGATCTGAGACAGCTGAACAAAGCAATTGTGAAGCGCCAGTTCAGGATGCTTACGACCAGGGAATCCTCGCGCAAGTGCGCCAAGGGGACTGGTTTATGTCAATAGATCTGAAAGACGCCTATTTCCAAATACAAATAGCGTCCCATCACAGGCGATTCTTGAGATTCGCGTTCGAGGGCCAGGCATATCAATACACAGTCCTGCCGTTCGGCCTGTCCTTGGCACCCCGTACATTTACGAAGTGCATGGACGCGGCTCTCGCACCCCTGAGACTTCAGGGCATGCGAGTTATGAAACTACTTGGACGATTGGCTGATTCTAGCTCGATCACGGTCAGAGCTCATAGAACACAGGGCCACACTGCTCGAGCACCTCGAGAAACTGGGCCTGACAGTCAACTGGGAAAAGAGCTCGCTGTGTCCCAGCCAGAGAATTTCTTTCCTGGGAACAGTGTTAGACTCGCTATCCATGACGGCACGCCTGTCACCGGAGCGCGTACTAAGTATTCAGCGCGTCGCGGAATCCTTCCGCCACGGCTCTATAGTCCCGCTCAGACGGGTTCAGAAAATGCTGGGCCTGATGGCCTCAGCATCCTCTGTACTCCAGCTGGGCCTGCTTCGCATGCGCCCACTGCAGAGGTGGCTGAAAGCACGGGTCCCGCCCCGGGCATGGACCACAGCCCGGTGTCGCCTCAGGGTCGACCAATGGTGCGTTTCGGCTCTGGAACCCTGGAAAGTAACCAGCTGGTATCAGTCTGGTGTGAGTCTGGGGACCGCCTCAAGGGTGAAAGTGGTGTCTACGGACGCCTCCACCACGGGGTGGGGAGCGCTGCTCGAGGGCAGACCGCTGGCTGGCCTATGGTCAGAGCGGGAGAAGCTCCTTCACATAAACTGCTTGGAAATGATAGCAGTCGACAAAGCGCTACGGCGCTTCCGTCCCCTGATAAAAGGCCACCACGTCTTGGTCCGGTCGGACAAACACGTCAGTGGTGGCGTACATAAATCGCCAGGGCGGCGTCGGGTCCAGAAGCCTTTGCAGGCTGACGGAACCCCTCTTGGTCTGGGCCCAGCGCAACCTCCTTTCTCTGAAAGCGGCGCACGTGCCTGGTCACCTGAATGCGGGTCCAGACAAGCTGTCCAGAGACAATGTCCCGACAGGAGAATGGTCGCTGCATCCGCTGACGGTCCAGCTGCTGTGGGAAACGTTTGGCAGAGCGCAGGTGGACCTGTTCGCGTCCCGCGAGAACGCTCACTGCCCAGTATTCTTCTCGAAAAGCAGGGACGCGCTGGCCCATGCTTGGCCCAGCGGTCCCCTGTATGCTTTTCCCCCCCGTCTCGCTCCTGCCTCAGGTGTTGGAGCGGATCAGGGAAAATGGATGCCCAGTGCTGCTTGTAGCTCCGCTCTGGACGAACCAGGCTTGGTTTCCTGTCCTGATGCGGCTGGCCAGCACTGCCCCGTGGCCTGTACCATTGAGGAAAGATCTCCTCTCTCAGGCGGAGGGCTCGATTTGGCATCCTCGCCCGGATCTATGGTCCCTGCACGCATGGGCCATCAACGGGTACCCGCTAGGCTCCCGGAAGGAGTGCTTAACACGATCGCGCAGGCTAGAGCTCCGTCTACCAGACGGCTCTATGCCTCGAAATGGTCGGTGTTCTCTACTTGGTGTCGAGCCCGTGGCTTTTCACCTGTGGACTGCGGGGTTACGGAAGTGCTTGCCTTCCTTCAGGAGCTGATGGATAAGGGTAGGACCCCATCCACGCTCAAAGTTTATGTGGCGGCCATAGCAACGTTTGCTAAACCGGTGTCTGGCCAGTCACTGGGGAAAAACGACTTAGTCGTTGCGTTTCCTACGAGGAGCTGGGAGGTTAAACCCTCCCAGGCCCCCTTCAGTCCCGGCTTGGGACCTTTCCACGGTCTTGGAGGCCATGAAAGGCTCCCCGTTTGAGCCGATCCAGCTGTCGGACATGAAGCACCTGTCCCTTAAGACGGTGTTTCTATTGGCTCTCGCTTCAGTGAAGCGTGTAGGGGACTTACAGGCGCTTTCTGTAAGCGCGTCATGTCTGGAGTTTGGGCCTAACGACTCAAAGGTCGTGCTCAAACCAAAGCACGGCTACGTGCCGAAATCCCTCAATACACCGTTTAGGGCCCAGGTAATTTCCCTGTCTGCCCTTCCGGTTCTCAATGAGGAGAGGGACGCGAGTCTCCTTTGCCCTGTCAGGGCGTTAAGGGCTTATGTGTCCCGCTCGGCTGGGTTCAGACAGACCGAGCAGCTTTTCGTGTTGTTTTGGCGGCCGTTCTAAGGGACTTGCCGCTTCAAAACAGAGCCTATCCAGATGGATAGTGGATGCCATAGCGCTGGCTTACACTTCCAAGGGCCTGCAGTGCCCATTGGGTGTCAAAGCGCACTCCACGAGAGGCGTGGCCTCGTCGTGGGCATGGTATAGCGGGGTCTCCCTGCAGGATATCTGTACGGCTGCGGGCTGGGCCTCGCCGTCTACATTTATCAAGTACTATAACCTGGAGGTGCCCGCCTTACAAGCTAAGCTTCTGGCGGTCTGAACTTCGGGCTTATCGGCCGCCATGCGGCTTATGTGTGGAGTGTTAGCCTGTGCATCGCTCAGTCCGATGCGGCAGCCCCATGAGTGTGGTACCCCTACGGGTCTGTTCCCCCTACGGTCTTTTTATAAAAGGAGTGATGCTTCTAGCCTCTCCTCCTCTACTCTGTGAGAGTTGTGGTGATTGTGCATTTAGATGCGCCCGGGCTTGGCCCCGGGACTCTGGTGTTGGATCCCTGTCCGCACGGCGTGTTGCATGGTGTTCCCCATAGCGTAAGATATTACGCAGTACGAGAGATACTCTCGTAAGAGAACGTACTCGGTTACTAACGTAACCTCGGTTCTCTCTAGAGAGGGAACGAGTACTGCGTATCTTGCCGTGCTTGGAATACGCTCTGGTTCGCTTCGGCGTTGAAAAAATCAGAGGAAATACAGCTATCGAGGGGGGTATTTATAGGGCGAGACCACGCCTCTACTGGCGGGACATGACGAAATGGGCGCGAAGCGCCCCCATTCGTCATTACGTCACGCAGTGCCTCACCGATAGGCTGCAGCTTTTCCAGCAAGGCAGCCAATGGGCGCCGCGAGCTGTCTCGCCCTTGTCTGCTTGCTGCTTGCAAAGCGTTTTGCATTTTTAAAAATTAAGGATAATTTTTGGCTTCAATATCTCGAGGAAAAGAGTTTTCCCCATAGCGTAAGATATTACGCAGTACTCGTTCCCTCTCTAGAGAGAACCGAGGTTACGTTAGTAACCGAGTACGTTTCCTGCATAGAATGAAACATAATGAATTTGTTGTCCTTATCTGTAATTTTTAATGTTAAGTGTTACTTTCATCATCATCTCATCAACCTTTATTTTACAGACTCTTGGTCCATTCAGAAGACACATACATAACATGCAACAAAACATTAAATCAGAGACATACAAAGAGGTAAGAAAATACAAGGGTAAAAAAGATTTAAAAAAAAAAACTAAAATACGGCATTTCAGGCGACAAATTGAATTTGTAGACGAGTCTCCTCAGCAATGCCTGAAAAGTGCTGACCCCTGCATTACAAAACAGGTCACTTGCACTAGAACACCTGGGTTTATTGAGCAGTGTCCTCATACAGTCATTATAAGCAACCTTAAGCTTCTGCATACTAGCCTTTTTAAACTTGGTCCATAAAGGAGCAGTATACAGAGGAGTGCAATAAGCTTTGAACAGGCCAATTTTGGAGTCATCCGTGCACCTGTGGAATTTTCTTACCAGCATGTTAGCTTGGGCATATAATATGCGACGCTGCCTGTATAAATCCTCATCATCAGATAACTGATCTGTAATGTAATGACCCAGGTATTTAATTTTATTACAAACACTCATCACTTGTCCTGACAGATAAAAGTCTGGAAAACAGAGATCTTTATCCACTTTTGTCCTACATATCAACACAGCACTCTTTTTGGCATTATACAGCACATCAAATTTCAACCCCATATTCAGAGCAGATATTCAGTAACTGCTGAAAACCAGCACTGCTGGGAGAGAAAATGGCCAAATCATCAGCATACATAAAATGATTAACCAAGGTGTTACCAATTATACAACCCGTTTTGCATCTTGATAATTGGTTGGATAACTCATCCATGTAAAGGTTGAAGAGAGCTGGTGAAAGTAGCCCCCCCTGACGTACCCCATTACTCACCCCCAAATGAGGCAGATACTGTATTCCCCCCATCTAAACCTGCATACTCTGGTTGGCATACCAGTAAGCCAGGATTCTTATAATGCTGTCAGGAGCACCCCTTTGGCTCAGTTATACTTTATTATAACTGCTGTCTTTTTCCAGTTTTAAGGCAAATGAACAAATGCGTAATGTATGTTCATTTATGTCTTCACAGGTCTTGCACTCCCAACGCATCAATGAGACTCCTCTGAAGCCATGGGTCATCATTGCCAACGATGGCTAGGTTTGCTGTGCACATGTACATGGATGGCTGGCATTGCAGAGTCGTGTACACATGTTGGGGCTCTACTGTTTAAGATTGAGGCAGCTGTCCGCATCCGTGAAAAAAGA
Organism: Chrosomus eos; assembly: GCA_036326025.1. Classification (NCBI taxonomy): domain Eukaryota; kingdom Metazoa; phylum Chordata; class Actinopteri; order Cypriniformes; family Leuciscidae; genus Chrosomus; species Chrosomus eos. The sequence goes on along the minus strand of CM070828.1, from coordinate 14,821,199 downwards.
CCGTGACAGATGTGCCTGCTTACTGGAAAATACCATCTGGAATTAACAAAGTCCACGGAGAGGTCGCCCACAAGATGGACTTTACTTCTGCTAAAGCTCAGAGGATTGTTTTGGACAGTGTCATCAAATGATAACAGTCCCATGCCTGGCCTACGGACGTGAGCCAGCAGACACATAACCCCAAGCCACATTGGATGACTTGTCATCACTGCTCCCTGTTCTCCATAAACATAGGGCTGTTTGTATGTCGACAATGGACAACTACTATCACTACTATGCTGACCCTGTCCTGCCTGCTGTGATGATTATGTGTTGCGCTGTTACACCCCACAATACAGCAACGGTTTTTCCATGGTTGAAATAATAATGCCAATGAATCAAATTAAGACACACGACCTGAGAGGAAGTACGTCTAATAAAACAATGCGCTGTAATCCGAAGTAGCACAGCCAAGACTTCCTTAGCAATCAAAAATGGCGGCCACGCCAAGTAATGACGTCACGACGCCCAAGCCCTATTGTGTTGGGAGTGCACGTCTCTAGATCAAGGGGCCCGGCCTGAGGATAGTGACGGGAAATATCGACCCGGTCAAGTTCGGGCTCGGGCAGAGAATCTAAGCTCTAATCCATTGTCGGCTGGCTTTGACGAGGGGG